>JAQBSW010004735.1:0-65526 GCA_029291075.1 Eudiplozoon nipponicum
AGATATTCTATTCTATTCTATTCTATTCAGTAGATAAAGTTTTAAAAGACATCTTAGATGGAGGCATTTCTCTAAGCCCCTTCGGCAATTGGTTATAAATTTTGTAGATTTTCGAAGAAAGAGAATAACTTGCTCGCTACATTCCCCACCAAAGGAGGAGATATTGCCAAATATCCAGATCTAGTTCCAACTTCATGACTCTTTCTTATCGGAGTCATATAGGCACCAGTCCACTGGTTCAAATGGAAAACTTTTATACAATAACACATCCTCCGAAACCACAGAGATTGCAATGACACAAACTGTAATCTAGAGGCGTATATAGTGCAAGAAATAGGACTAATATGTTTCACAACTTTTCTTTGTACAGCTTCTATCTTATTAGACAAACCCTTTTTTAATGGATTCCAAGTAGCGACAGCATATTCTAGTACCGGTCTAATCCATATTATATACATTTGAAGTTTTATATCATTTGATAAGATATTTCGACTTATTAGTGCCCATCTTTTTTTGGCACTGCCTACTATACTTTCAATATGTCTCTCAGCAGAAGCTGTACATTGATAAATAATCGATATGACTACTATTGCAACTTGTCTACGTACAGGATATTGCGTCGTCCATCTGTCCCACCTTACATAACCCAATATATTGGGGCGTGTTTCCAGCTTCTACTGATAAATCGCCAGTTACCACAAAAATCATTTGCAAATGAGATTTTAAATTTTACGTAGGTAGAGTATGGCACATACGTTTTACTAGCGATGATTAAGAGAGTGAGAGTGTTTGAGAGAGAGTGAGAAAAAAGTGTCATTAAAACACAAAGTGGTCAATTTGCGGTTATTGTGCTCGAAGATCGTATTTAGACATTATGTTGCTATATTTCAGTTTATACGGCTAGGAGACCTAGTGTTTGTTAACAGCCCACATAGATTTGAAACAGCCAAACCATTCGTTAATCGAAACTGATGAATTTTTATGCTGTTAGTAAACTATAAGTCAAAATTTCGGCATATAAAATTATTTGAATTTTTCTATATTAATTATTTCACTTCACTTAAATACATCTCTGACTATCTCTATTGCCTTACGATCAATGATATTTAGCCAAACTATTTACTGCAAGAAGGGGAATTTTTTTTGTTTTTATGCTGTCAAACTTGTATAGCTATTGATTTATAGATTTAGTTTTCGCCTTATTTGTTGATCGAAGCGTAGTTTATTTATCCTACAGTTGATCAGTGTTACAACTTATAGTTTCATTATTAGTGACTTCGTATATATATATATATATATATATATATATATATATATATATATATATATATATATATATAATCTTTTTAACTGAACTTTGTTATGAATTGCATATAATTGGTCACAGTCACTTCTTTTATTGAACGTATAATCTACAGACACAGAAAAGTATGTGCCGATTACGCAAAGATTAACATCTCTTGAGTTATTGTCTTCTACCTACAATGAACTGTTTAGGAGTTGGATAGCTTAATACAATATGAAACAATTTACTTAGCAAATAAATCCGAAATTCATGCAGATCGTCGATAAAGGAAATTAATGGAGTTTCAAAATCTCGAGGAAAGCATCAGCAAGCGTCCACCGTTTGCCATGAAGGCATGTGATAAACTTAACTCAGCAGTTCATCGAGGAAAACAACTAACACTACTTATGATTTTGTATTTATGCGTTTGGCGTCTCTTACCTAGTAACAGGTTGGTGAAAATAGTTTAATGGACGTTGCCATGTGAACGATGGGTGAAATTTCCTTGGCGCATGCCTATCTTTATAACTGACGTCTCACATTTGAGCAGACATTAAGTCCAAACACATACTACACTTGTTCGTCGAATGTGGGATAAATGAGTGACGAATTATGTCAGACATATTCAAAAATAATTGGATGGTATCGTGATGCATCCTATTTGTGTGTGGCAAAACTGCAAGAAACGTTTGCGTAAACGGGATTACATTTTAAGTTTGTGCCAATTTTGGAATGCCCACCTATATTTTTGTGAATTAGCTTGGTAGTAGTTGTGCTACCAATTTATTACAAAAATGCATAAAAGCTTGTTCATTGCAACTTTGAATATATTCAAATTATATCCAAGTATAATTCTGTCGTGTTTCTATTATAGCTCCGCTGTAGTTCGTCTAAAAGTATTGAAGGCTTTTTACCTTGCTGGATCGTCAACAGCCAGCTCGACATTTTCTTGGCAGAGCAAATCGACAGGCACTAGAAAAAGATAACTTGACAGGCGTTTTCACTGGTGTCGATTTTGACAGCGGTGAGCTGAAATAGACAATCGCCTTCACGCTAGCTATGTACAATCATGTGCTTGAAACTTTCATCACTGCAGCACAAAACAGGAAAGAATCGCAGAAAATAAATATTCACTCCGATCTTTTGACGGCCAGAAACCTATTGGAGGCAAATGTAATCGCCAATTTAGAATTGGAGGACGAACAAGTCTAGCTAAAACGGAGTCCAACGCGTGATGAACTCCATCTACAGCAGCGGCAACAACAACTGGTCGTTGAAAAAGCATAGCTACGCGGTTAATAATCTCAAGTGGTGGAGAAACTGGCTCAGTCACAGGAATATGGTTCTCAGTTGGATACGCCTAGATTGTCTTTAGTGTGTGCTTGGCAGGTGACGACCTGCCCAATAACAAATATTGTAGGTTTTACGATTTCAAACTCTTTAAAAATGATTTTATTTAATATTCCTGCATAGCAGGCATACTATCACATACGTAAACGCATAAAAATAGATCGGTGTCTCTCGCGCAGTACATTGCGGAAAATATGTAACCACATGCAACCCGAACAAATCCTTTAAGCTTTTTGTACAAGAATTTGTGCCCTAATAGAACAATACGTCAGCGAATTTTTCATTTGAAACCGGCATGGCAGGTGATAACAGTATTCTGGTGTTTATTTCTAAAACAACAATTTTGAAGGACCGCCGCGCCGGATTTGTAATTTCGTTTGCCAATAAATCCCCGCGAAATTTCGCTCGTTGTTGCCAACAAATAATACTGAATAGGTGTTTCTCGACATCTTTAATACATAAATTAATAGCATCTTCTACATTCGGCGGCAGACAATATAGGTGAGCAAGATCTTTGATTATAAATACCTTGATAGATGTTAATTGTATGCTTTGACTAGCAGGTCATCTTTAAGCTAGATGATTTGCGAAAAAATTATCTATCTCAAAAAGAAGTGGTCGACCAGATATTCTTGTATATACTGGAGATAAACTTTATCGGTTGGCGCACATTATTATACTGGTCGCTTTTTCTGACGAGTTTTGAGTGACGAGTAGCCGAATTCAAGTGGCTACAAATGTGTCTGAACTTGGGATTGTACAGGGTTAAAGGCTCTCTATGCGATTTATGGGAAGGACGAGATATATATACAGTAAATGCCTGATGCGTCTGTGTGATCCGAATTTAATATTAGGTAAAGCCAGAGATTTGTGAATAAGTGCGAGGAAGTCAATTGACTTCACAAGCCAAAAGACACACGAGAGCTTCAAGCAATCTTTTCTCATACTTTTGTCACATAAACCAAATTATAATTTATGAGTTGGGTATTGAAACGTGGGGACATTCACCTCGCAAACAAGACTGTCGTTTACAACTGGTAAAATGCACAAACGCGATTTCATTATCCCTCGACTTTAAATGTCAAAATTGCTTCGATCACCCTACAATATGCCAAATTTCAAATTATTTCCTGAACAAATATGATTGTTATACCGTATCAAGGCAAGGATGATCCAGAAAAGTGTCGTATTGCCCTTCTTCTATCAAGTGTTTCATTTAAATCCTTAGTTAACTAGAGTTGTTTAACTCTTGTTTATCTTTTGCAAGGTTCCAAGTAGTCAACCTGTTTTTGAGAAATCTAGGCGTGGGAACGTCTATTATCAGCTTTCCTGCTAATTAACGCAATGATTTCTCTGAAAATCATTGAGAAATTTTCCTGTACTTTGAGTGGCGTTCGGAGATCTCAGTTATTATTTATATCAAATGTTCTGTCTAACTACAAAGACAGAGATAAATTAATTCAACCGATCACGAATCTGTTGTTATTACAGATGATTTAAATACAAAATTAGGTAAAGACTGTGAAGGAGATAGCGCCAAAAGAAACGCATCCTTGTCTAAAGTAATTGTTTAATTGACATTAAACTCTTAAAATATGTTAACTAACTTAACCTGTTGGTGCTTAACTCAATTTCCTAAAACCTATGGTATACCTTGCCACAAAGCGTTTCGTTGTGAAGCGTACAGATGAGACAAGATCCTGACAAGGTTTCCAGATCGCACGCACTTGTTTCAAAATGATGATAGTTTCTATCCGTCTGGAATTTGAGGGCACATCACATCTGCTCTACAGGTTGAATTAATGGATCTGATCAGTCGATTGACCGCTTAAATAAGAATGATACTGAATTTGATTCGTACGCTTTTATTCTGTCGAATGTCTGTATACTGAATGCATATACAAATGTGAAGTTTGCCTTCAGTGCGTCTATGTTTCCGCACAGCCACTTTTAGTTACGATAAATACAATATCAATGAGGAAATATGAAAACGTATTGGCGTTCTTAACTAATATATAAGTTTTTCAATACTTAGTATTTGCAGCGAACATAAGATATCGCGCCTTGGTTTTTAGGCTTTACAAAATTGACGTGGTTCAACTATTGCTTAATACTGCTAATGAGTTGGAAGCAGCGTTGAAGAGTAGCCTCTTTATATTTAACATCATGTGTGGATATATAAACAGTGCTCATTCCTCTGCGGATTTACAGTTCCTAAGATATTTGTTGCTAACGGTGATGTTATCGATAGAGGAAACCATCTATTATGTTTCCTGATGCACAATAGAACAACTTGTTATGAAAACGTTGCGCAGATATTACGTTTTATACGAGACCAGAATGACGCAGAAATAGATTGTCTTTATTCAAAATTTTGTAAATTTTGTGAAATGACATTTGAGGTTGACTTACCACAATCGATGGGGAGTAATCTATCATAAATGAATATACTAGGCGAAGCCACACGTATGTTTCACGGCAACTGCGATTCCTGGACTAACTTTATGCAGTTTGCCACAATATCGAGTTACGCCATCTGCATCAGTGGCTTATCATCGTTGCTTTTCTAGACACATCGGTTGCTTTTGTATTCATATCGTAATTGCTGAGGTTATCAAATCAATTCCTGGATTTGAGATTATGGTGGAGGTCAGCTGAATATTAGCGTTTGCGATTTTGGTCTCTTAATCAAGCTGACACGTATACTTATTAAAAAAGATGCAGTGAAAAGGTGAAATTCTGTGGTATTCTAGTCGCAAACGGGGTCCGTTGAAGTGAACTGGCTTCTTCTGCGTTATTTCCATACGTTCATTTTGGTCATACAGTGCGGAGATATATATTAGTTTAATGAATGAAATCTGTTTTCGTTTTCATTCGTATGGCGTGCGACCAATTGTGCATATCATAGGCTTAATAAACAGTTTATAATTTATGCACACTTTCAGATTTAAAATGAAATAATTACTCTACAGCTTTTGCAGTCGAATCCACAAATATCATTTCTTAAATGCCCATACAATTAAACCGGCGACGTAAGTCGACTTACATGGCCAATCGGTCATGAACACATCCATCATTACTTGAAAACGCCAGGTGTATTCTTTAAACTAATTTACCAAAGGCTTTATTTTATACCAAGCTTGGACAATTAATTACTGTCCGCTAGTCGCAGGCAAAATATCATGAAGGGCAGGCATTGGCAATGAGCAGTGTTTTGGTTCAGCTTTTAACTAGCGAAAATAAGCTACTAACTTGACTGAAATATCTGTTTTTGTAACGCAAATATTTAGTGACTAAAATGCTCTTAAGTACAGCTCCAATAGAATGGGATTTGTCATCTCTCGTTCGGTCATGGTGTTTTATTTTTTCGCCATATATTTTTCTTAAAAATCATGAAAATTCTGCTAACAGTCAACATTGTATTTAGATTTATTTGTGGTAACCGTTATTGTGTGTGCCTGAGCGACTTGTTTCATGCATGCATTCTATTGCAAGTTACATTAATCGTATCACCTTAATGTAATTTAATAATGTATAAATCGTTTCTGCTCTTACGTGTTTGATGCGCTAACAGTTTCTCAAATTTTCCCAAAGAAACGTAAGAAATAATTATGCAAAACATTGAAATTGTTCATAAAATATGTACAAAATAAATAGGGTTACAAAATTAAATCAATATTGAGTGCGCACCGGTGGTAACCAAAATTCTTTAAATCAAACTTGAGAGCTTGAAAAAAACAGCATTTCTATTGTATTTAACACGTCGTCTAAAAACAGTCAGTACGTGTGACTGGTGTTTTTGTTTTGCTGTTGGATAGGTTAATTCTATGGGATTAGTGTTAATGTCAAGGTGGCAAACTTGATTTATATAATTGATTTCACAATCTGCGACGCCAATGATTGTTTAATTGTATTGTAGGAGATTTTTAGTTATTGTTATAGGTTTTGCGGGTCAGTTGTTTATTTAGTAATATTGCGCCATTCCTACATGTCCCTTGTGGCTATTGTTACTGCCCGTACTCAAGACTAGTCCCTGACCTTTTTCTGAAGGGAGAAGTGAGAAGTCTAATCCGGGTCATCAGACGTTTATTGAATGTAATGTTACAATGCATGAGTCAATTCACTGTTTAACCAAATAGACTGTGCTCTAGACGGCGACAAAATAATATATTGTCAACATAATTAAATATCTTATACAAAAGTAGTCACAATAAGCAAATTCGGCTTAATCCTGATGAATTTATATAATTGATTGAAAAAGTAAGAGGATAAAAATCCAGACGGATTAGCAGTTTAGTTTAAAGTCACTGATAATTGATGAAAAGAAACACGATAGTAAATCCGAAAAGTCCTTGGAATATAGTTTAAAGTCACTGATAATTGATGAAAAAAACACAATAAGGAATCCGAAAGGTCGTCGGAATATGGTTTATAGTCACTGATAATTGATGAAAAGAAACACAATAGTAAATCCAAGCTTTAATCGTCGTGTCACATAAATCCACTGCATGTTACCTGCGAATTGCGCGCGGGTGTGTATTATTATTAAACAAAACCCAATTAATTAAAATTAAATTTTCAGTTCAAGAAATCCCAATTAAAACTGCTTAAAACTAACGGACATTGTTGCTAAAATCACAGTTAAGAGAATTATTGTGTAAAATCAGAATAAGACTATTTGACCTTAAAGATAACTATATTAGTCACATTTGAACTTCGTTGGTTGGTAACGCAAAACCGCGTGTTACAGTATTACGTATATGCCTGTGGCAATAAATGCAGGAATTTAATATTCGTGAGAGCAGGAAAATGGTACAGCCGACATTTTATATCCTGTAAATAGAACGCGAAACTACTAGAGGCGAATGCCGCTTATCTAATTTTGCTTTTTAAATATATTGATCGTGTTTTGATCATCGCTGGTCCGTTTGCCGTGGTACTCTGATGATGACCATGGAAGATCAATTTGCTGTTATATACTAACTAATATAACTTGATTAGTCTATTTTTCCTTTAGGTGGAGCTCATATGGTATCCATTTAGACCCAAAGTTCCAACTCGAGTGGTGAGGGGACACCACTTGTATTAAATTCCCAAGAATTTTGTAGTCGCACATATTGTCGCTGCTGGAGTCTGCCTTAGGTGATGACCAACTTAGTTTTTCAACGCCTTAACTACTGGAAGACTATTTGCTGAAGCGACGTTTGATTTAGTCCAATAACAGCGCAGCGTTGATGCATTATTCAAGAGCCAAATTTACTAACCGCCTTGTCTTTTTAGGCTGGTTTTTGGCACGCCATCTTCATGTTATCAATATAAGAAATTCGAAACGCCTTGCGGTCGAAATTTTGTACGCAGTCAAATTTAGATCCAAAGTAAAATCATTCGATATGGCGCCTTGCCGCTATTCTTTAGCAAAATCGCCTTACCCGGATTCCTGATTAAACCATACTATAGGACTTCAATCAAGATTACCCATCGTTTCAGCATTATTGTATCTGCCATCGCTCGTAAGCCGACTTTTTATTTTGTCAAACACGGAAGTCTTAAATCAGGTGTTACAAACTGTCGGTCCATGTTTATGCTAGTTAGCCATGTAAAGCGACAAAAAATTACCATTTACTTTCGTTCCAAGAATCCATAAACTAGCTAATTTACATGTTTTCATAGAGCAAAACATACATAGAATTAAAATTGGAACTCACTGTAAAACTGAGGATTTTTAATCATTTACGCTCATCACCTCTAATTCAGGCCCAATGTTTTTATGCTAGTATAAATCAAGCAGAAATTTGTTAATCTCCTGCCCTTCCTAGTCCTAATAACTCGTACCTTACTCATTTAGCAAGTTTCTAAAATTTTGCATAATTGCAGACGTTTATCATCGGTCGATCTCAGGCAATTATTTATCTGACAATACTCATTCTTTTTAGTATATTTGTTCCTCATTTTGTTTATATATATATATATAATAGTGGGGAGGTAACAAATAAGTGGGATTCAATACACTGGTGTGCGTCACCTCTTTCTAGTTCAAGCCCAACGAGCTTGATTTTGAACGAGAGGACGCAATGCAATTAATGCTATGTTCCCTTATTTCACATTCAACATGAAGAACATATATTTAATCAAGTATAACCATTTTAATCAAATTTATATATAGATATATATATTATGAATATATATATATATATATATATATATATATATATAGTGGTTAGAGCACTTGATTCTGAAGCAGAAGGGCCCTGTCCGAATGTTGTTCGTGGCAAATTCTGAACAGTACATAATTAAATCCCGATAAGGATGAAACTGGTCTGCTAAACAAATTGCTCTTCTACAATATACAATGCTTAGTTTAAACTGACAAATGTATGTACATAATAGGTCAGGTTTTTGCATCAAGAGCGCAACTTTCATTAACGAAAATGATATTCATTTAATTGGATGATTTCAGGTTTTGATCTAGGCCACAGTGTGAGTATTAGCGGGTTTTTGACTTTAAGTTTTAATTCTCAATTTTAGTGAAATTTAGCCTTTTTAGACAACGAATAAATTGGTTCTCTTCGCAGGCTTGTTGTGTCCAAAATGAATATGTTGGTAATTTTAAGAGCTCTGCATATGTTTTATTTAGTGAACTGGCTTTGAATTTGTATTTCCAGTGATTTTATCTCCGTTAATGTGTGAATACACATTCGTATAAGTGACTGAACCGCTCAACTGTTCTATAATTTTTGACCAAATATGGAGGGGGTATAGGATTTGTTAGCGGCTCCTACTGAAGTTTCGCCAGAAATCACAAAAAGCAAGTTTACATGTGATACTACCTTCTGTTCATGTCAACTTATATCTGTCTGGTCGTATTTGAAATAATATCTGATTCTGCTCATATTTTTCCTAAGACTGCGGTGCTTCAAGTTGTTAACAATCACAAATCCACAGCAGTAATTGTTGACAGAGCTTTATGCGACTGCATTACAATATATTATTTTTATATTAAGTCCCAGTCTACTCTTTTTTGCGTTAACTTATTCATAAAAATAAAGAGGAAAATTTAAATAATCTATCAGCATGAAATAAAAACCAATTGTTTACAACGGATCCGCACAGCCTGACTTACCTATCATAAACTATAATTTAAGCTTACCACTCAAGTAAATCAATAAAATATACACTTTATTTGCGCAACGCTAATTGGTTTTGTGCATACAAGTGCACGCTCTCTGTTTTTTATTTACCATTTGCGTGTTGAAAGGTATGTGAAGACGTATTTGTGCAGTATGTAAGTCGGGCACGTACAAATGAACCGTCTAATTATGATTGGTCGTAGGTTTGGAAAGTTAGCACATAAAGAGGTAGTGTTCAATACGGTCGTAATTGTGGATATTTAACTGAATCAAATTAAGCGATAACTGATTGCTCTGGTGATAATAAAAAATATTGAAATAATGCGTAGGAACTTGAGTTAGTGAACAATTACATTTTGTAAAGCTGCTCACGCAGAGTTTTAAAATTAACGCGGTCACATATACTGGCGCGTTTCGACCTTCCATGGTCGTCATCAGAGCCCGACGGTATACTGACTAACTAGGATAAACCGGCAGTGTCTTATAATATTTAGAAAATCATAAATGCGACACTATATATGCTGCAGAGTTCATCGAGCTAATATAAATTTTGATTTCAATAATTTATTATTTAATTGAATGAGGCGATCTTGGAATGTGTGGCTGATAAAATATTTACTTATATGAAGTTTTTTTCTATTTGAAATAAACAAAAAACCTCTTATTTAAGCTATTACACTGCTTAGCAAAATGTTTTAATTATTGATATAAATAAATAAATATATATGTATATGTTTATAGAGAGATAGAGAGAGAGAGATAAAAAGAGAAATGAAGATAGTTCCTTTTTCAGACCAATTTTAACATATTTGTTTACAGAGTGCACATTTCTGTATACAAAGTCTAAACAGATTTTGCAGTAAACAAATAGCTACAAAGTAGAAGTAATCAATGAATTAATTGTTCAGTTTTATTTATTTTGTGCCTGAAGTACGTGTCATTCTTTTTTCTTGTTTCAATGTTGATCATCACAAAATAAGCATTCAAAAAAGTTACAGTTTTTATTTGTGCATATTTAGATCGTTCAGGAACAGGTAATTAAATTTCTGTTTTTTCGCGTCTAATCGCTTTCCAAGTTATATATTCGGGTGCAGTGTTGCTTAAGAAATACACATTCCTTCGCCTATTATTAGATTAATCAAATGTATATCTAAATGTGATTAACACGTAGGCTAATCTCTTAATTTGAGAAAGCGGATAATTTGGTTCAAGGTATTGTAGGCATGAAATTAAAAGATATGGAAGGGAAAACTATCTCATCAGACTCCTATATGCCCACTAAGACTGAATCTGACTTATAAACTAGTAGGAATAGAGCCCCTACATTATAACCACTTTAATCTTTTATCACACTAAATTTTAATTAAGAATTTTTCACGTATTTTTTGTCATTTGGGATGAATGTAGAGGGGGGGGGATTTTTTCGTTTTTAAAATTTTGCAGCACCTTCATAATTAATTATATTTACACCGTTTCAACAGCGGTAAACACGTCTTTGTAGTCTAGAAAAGATTTGCGACTACATTCTGGACATAAAAATTAAAATTTAGAAAAAATTGCTTGATCATCTTTTAGTATGCTTTCTTATTGGTCTTGAAGATAATTCCTTATCGTTTTATCCTAATTCTGATAGAATTTTTATCTGCTGGGTTGTATCTACGAATTTTCCAAAATCTTAAATTGCAAACTTTCAATGTACATTTTTTGCTTACATCAAAGTTTATCAGAAAAATAGAAAATAAATATTTTCGGAATACATATTTTCGCAGCTTGTAGTTTGTTCCTTTCTTATTGTTGATTAAAAGTTATAAAATATTTCATCGTTCATTTGGTGTAATGTAAGAGTCACTTGGTTTAATTATATTTTGCGGGGTTGTACGTTTCTAACAAATCCAGATATTTGTTACTTTTAATAAAAAACGACACAAAATTTGTTGGTTGGTTTTTGTTTAATCTTTTATTTAACAACATATGCCTGACTTATGTTGCAGATTTACGCCCACTCCCAATTACACCGTAACTGCAGATTCAATTTCCTCGGCTGAATATTCCATCATGGATCATGAGAGGGAGGTCAGTGATAAACTGCTCAAAGTATTGGAGCATCTGGAGAGTACTTTCAATGTCCCCGAGGTGAGTGAGTCTTATGAATGATCTCTTGAAAAGTTGTTCAAATTAATCATGTAATGTTTTGAGCGCAAAAACACGTTTCCCGCAAATTGATATCACAGAGAATAGATTTCATAGTATTTAATTAACTACTATCTCAATCAAAATAAAAGGTTTAATTTTTGGTTAATGGCAAGTTTTTAGATGTATTAGTTTGTCTTTTGGAATATAGTATCATTAAGCAGAGCCATAAAAAAGGAAAAGTGACTAATGTTTCACTGCCATATAACCATAAGTCGTGTATGGTTATATGTCGACGGTAAAACAAAACTAGGTCACCCACACCTACTGAGGATGGTTTGTATTCGGAGTTCCCTTCTCGCTGATAGTCTGCCAAGGTAGGCTGATAAGCACTATCTCTCCAGATGCAAGTGACCAAAGTTTCCTTCAAATACTGAGAACTGGTTTTATATATATATATATATATATGCTATATATATATATATATTCATTGGAAGATTTATCCGCACTAGTCAATTTGCGATCGTACTCTGGAAGACGGTCAAAAGTGTAGAAACTTGTCATGCGTGAACACCAATTGCTGACTTGTGTGCAGAAGTTGCAGCCTCTTTATATATATATATATATATATATATATATATATATATATATATATATCTATATATATATATATATATATATGTATATATATATATGTATATATATATAAACTGCAAATGTCAGTTCGGCTATCAAAAAGCCAACAAAGAGGCTCTGAACCCGAAACCTAAATGGCCTGAAAATAATACCGATTATCGTTTACTTATTTTTTAATGTCGTTGTTTAAAATTTTTATTAATTTTTCCAGGGTATATATATATAGATATACATATATATATATGATGCCTGAGAAGAACATTAGAATGAAACGCTACATGTGTCTCATAAGTTTTCTGTTTCTCTTTGCACTCTGGGGAGTTAATATTAATAATAATAATCGGGCGACTTTTTATCGACACTGAATTATTTTATACAGCAGAATTTGGTCTTTATTTCTATGACTTTGCCTTCGTTCGTTTTCACATTTAATATTTCTTGGGGCGTTGTCATAGTTCTTTTTCCTTCGGATTTATTCCTTCGATTACTAAGAGAAATTGTCGCCAATTTTGATCTGCTCTGAGACTAATTCAAGGTTCACTCACCCGATTTAATCCAAATTAAACAAACAAATTTTGCTGACTCGAAATGATTTTTATTTTTGATATGAGAGTTAATACTGCTAAAGTGAACAACAAGTGACTCGTTTATTTTTCCTGAAGTTGTTCATTGACTTCGTAACTTCTATTAGAACTATGAGTTTACTAGCCCCATTGTTGTTATTCATTAGCTATTTTTTAAATTGTTTTGTTGGAGTGCCAGCTTCATATATTTCAATGCCAACATTATAGTATCGAAAAGGTACATGGAACTAACATTTTGGTTGCCGAATCGATACATGGTACCAACATGATGGATATCAATGTATGTTATAGTTCACCGGTATATATTATATATAGTGAGTTAGCGTTGAAGTCAAAATTTTCGAGACTTTATATGATGTTAGCTTCACTACTGCACGTTCGTCTGGGAAATTATAATGTCCTATTATCCCACAAACAAATTATTGTACAATGGAACATCTTGAGTAGCAAAACATAGAAACTTAACTTTAAAAATGCACAAGTGCGATGTTCCAGAGTCAACTGGAAACTTTTTAGAGAGTAACGCATACTGATTTATTATTTAAGTTCTTATATCATGAACGCTGACGAATTTGTTTCTTCTGTTTCAACATTATTACCTGATATATTTCAGGCATCTACGTTTACGGATATTATACCGAAGCAAAACAATAGGAAATTATGTAAACTAAAAATTAAACGAGATAATATAATGAAGTGTATTCTTATCAATAGTGTTTAAAAAATGAGGTTAGATTTGATTGATAAAGAAATTAATTCATCACTGCCGATAATTCGTCAAAGATCAGAAAGAATTATTTTGGCCAAACTGAAGAGAAATCCTACACTAGGATACAAACTCCTTACAAACTAAAGTAAATATAACGAAAAATTAAAGCTTTTATTACCTGTGGATCAAATTGAGCATGAATTTCTCTGTGAATTGGATGAAGTATTTGGCAATCTGATATGTAATACACAGAATGAAAGCAATTTCAGTGATCAACCTGATTCTTCGGGAGACCAGGAACCACGACTTCTTATTGACAGTGATGAATTGATAAAATTAATGTTAAAAATAAAATAAAAAAATCAAAAAAATCACCTTGGTATTTCGATTGATAACCTACTTTTATTACCTTTAAATTTTATGAATGCGCTCTGCAATTTTATAAATAGAATTGTTAAGAATGGGAAATAACCAATCGATATACTAACGATAGTAGCTAAACCGTTGCCAAAAGTAAGTAAGCCAACGTGCGCCAGTGATTATAGACTAATCTCTATTATCCCTTCGTTTTTAAGATAATAGAACGATTGATACTAGATCATTTAGAACGTATGTTGCCGGCTGATTTTGATATATGTCAACATGGCTTTACGAAAGATAGATCGACAACTACTAATATGCTTTCTATGTGGAAACATAATTACATTAGATGAGAAAAATTTAGATGCACTAATTTTATTTATAGATATCTCAAAAAAACTTTTGACTCTATATATTTTGATGTTATTTTGAATGCGATTAATTTGTTGAATACTGATCCGAATATTTTTAGATTACTTAGATACTATTTATATAATCGAAAAATGAGTTTTCAAGTAAACGATTTGATATCAAAATCGAAAGAATAACAAGTAGAATTCCACGCACATCATGTTTGGGGCCAATATTATTTAAAATCGTATTTGCACATTTGGAAACTAAGACCCTTAACGCTGATGATTTAAAAATAATCTTTCCAATTGATCTAAAAAATGCTGAATTCTCCAAAAATAATGTGACACTAGATTTGTATGATTTAAGTAGATATTTGATAACACTAGGGCTGAGAATAAACAGTAAAAACACGAGAGCTTCAAAAATAGGTAACAGAACAGACTTTAATTATGTTTATTTTCATGATGCTGTGATTATTGATGTTTTTTGAGATTAAACTTATACAAGAAAGTAAGGATTTAGGAATAACTATTCAATGTACAGCTTCTTCAGAGACATATTAAAAGGATAGTAGGCAGTGCCAAGTACAGATGGGCACTAATAAATAGAAATATTTAATCGAATGACATAAAATTTAAAATGTGTATAATATGAATTAGACCAATATTAGAATACGTTTCCGCTACTTGGAATCCATTAAACAAGGGTTTGTCCAATTAGATAGAAGCTGTACAAAGAAAATTTGTAAAACAAATTAGTCCTATCTCCTGAACTATACACGCCACTAGATTACAGCTTGTATCACTGTAAACTTTATGGTTTCGGAGGATGTGCTCTTGCGTAAAGGTTTTCTATTTGAACCAGTGTACTGGTGCCTATATGAATCCAATAAGAAAGAGTCATATAGTTGGATTTAGATTTGGACATTTGGCAATATCTCCTCCTTTGGTGGGGAATGTTGAGAGCAAGTTATTCTCCGTTTCGAAAATTTACAAAAATTTATAATCAATTTCCAAAGGGGTTTAAATAACGCCTCCATCTAAGATGTCCTTTAAATTTTTATCTAATAAACTATAAAAAGTCTACAATCCTGCTGATATTTTTATTTTTGATTATGATAATACTTTCTCAATGTTGAATGAAAGACAGGGATAATTGTTATCAGCAACATAACTTCTTGAGATTTTATCTCCAAATTTTGTATTATTAAAATTGAATTGTTATGCATTATATCATCATGTTGGTCAACAATACATACAATCAATTGCTAGTCATGGTTCTCAATTTTTTGCATAATGTTACACTCGAATTATACCATAATTGTTCCTATTTTTGATGATGAATCTACTTCATTTACAGACGAACTTTCTGATGTTGATATATTGTACAGTACAACTAGTGAGATTTACTTATCTACATGAGACTAATTGCACATATCTTTATGATGTGATATCTTTTTTATATTTTACATTTTCCAATATTATTATTTGCAGGAACATTTGTGGTTTGAATCCAAATAAATATATTCTATTCTATTCTATTCTATTCTTCACCCAAATATAAAGTGGTTATAGGGCGTAATATCGACTCCTACTGATGAGTTGCCGTTAAGTAAGATACGAATGTGCTTGAGATTATACTTTCTGTTCATGTTGTTGTAGATTTATCCTTCTGGTCGGAACTGAACTAATTTGTTACTAGTATCGCAACACCTAATACATTCTTGCATGTATATTATTTCTCCGCATCAAACAGTATTTAACTGTTATATACTGCTCTGGAATTGTTGAGACCTTTTTTCAATTATCACTATAGTACTCATAGGTCGGTAAAATATTGTTTTCATCTCCAGATGCACAGATTCTGTTTGGCATTGATTGATGGGTTGTCACTTGTATCTTCATTCTGAAGTCGTACATCAACTTGCATGTATATTAGTTCTCCACATCAAACAGTATTTAACTGTTATATACTGCTTTGGAATTGTTGAGACCTTTTTTCAATTATACACTATAGTACTCATAGGTCGGTAAAATATCGTTTTCATCTCCAGATGCACAGATTCTGTTTGGCATTGATTGATGGGTTGTCACTTGTATCTTCATTCTGAAGTCGCAAATCAACTGTTTGTATTAAAATGACGTTGGAACCACATTACTCGATGACTCAAAATATTTCGTTTCATTGTCATTTTCAAAAAAACAGCTGATGGACGGCTTCAGAGTTAAGGGAAAAGCGATAATTCATAGGTCAATTAAAAAAAGACTCTGTGTACCTGGGAATGTAAAGAATGAAGATTTTACAGACCTACGAATGCTATCAATCTGGCCCGCACGAGAATCAAATTGAATGATGACTGTGCTGAAGAAGGTACAACAACGTTTACGCCTAGACTATAGTACTCGATATGAAATTAACTATTTTCTTAACCGGAATTTTCCGATAAATGTTGTTTAAATTTATAGCTCATATATAATTATCGCAGCACGATTTTGCCCAAATTTTTCTGAGAATTCTTGATATGTAGTGTTTGGCATATTAACATCTTATGAGATTATCATCGCAAATAGAGTACGACAAGCTGTCCGACTGCATTCGAAAAAATTCGCTTCAAAGCAATACGGCTCTGATGACAAGCCAAAAAGAATGCGTGTTACTAAAAAATGTTTTTGTCGATCCTGAGCATATAATTATAAAAAATTCTAGATCTACCTCAATATGAATTCCTAAAGAGCTAGCTCAAACAAAAGGTCCTCTAGTTTGTCTCGTGTTTCACTAAATTTCCATATGTTTTTACTTATCACAAAGTCTTTTGTTTAGTATGTGTATTTTAGTCTTCATTAATTAGCTGGAAACCTGATAAATAATGTCACGCCACGAGATTGCTTATCAGAACCAAGAAAATACTCCGGTGCAGTTATACTAGGGATAGTGTTTCCACCAATAACAGACTTCGAAGGGATATACCATAGAAACTCCGTCCTGACGACCGGCGGGCATAAGTTATTCAGCCCATGAATGGTTGCATGAACCATGCCGGGTCTAAAAAGGATAACCATCATTCAGTTTCATCTGAAGCTTCGAGTTTGGTCTAACTGCGCAGTAGCGTTATTTGGAAACTGTGTTTGACGGAATGAGAGCAAGCGCGCCAGAAACGAAGGGCAAGTTTCGGCTGCTGAAGTAAACTTTGACCACTGACACCTTGGCAGATAGTGCTCATCAGCCTCGGTTGGCAGACTATCTAGGAGAAGAAAACTCTGAATAAAAACCATCTTCCTAAGGAATGGGCAACCTAGTTGTCTTTTATAATGACATAAAACCATGAACATAACGAATTACAATGTTCGCTTATAATGGTTCTAAGGCAGAGAGACATTCGTAACTTTTGACTTTTGTATGGCTGTGCATGATGATGATAATGATTTATAACAGAAACATACTTCGTTGGTCACACCAAATTTCTTATTAATTTGTATGGTCAAAATGGTTTTTACTACTTAGAGTTGAAATATTATTAACATTTTATTTGCCTACAACTTTAACACTTCTACCTCCATGTTTCAGAAGCCAAATACGACTCAAGTTGAAAAATATTTGATCGAAAATATTCTCCTACCAGCAGTGGATAATCTCCAATTTTCTAACTATACAGAAGAGAAGACATATGAAAGTTTCCATGATGACACTTTTGTTGATAATGAAGCACACATATCTGGGCTAAACGAGCTTCAAAATGGTCTCGAGGGAATTACCGACATTTTTTACGAAGTTATATCAACCATCAGCAATTATGAAAATGCAAACACTTATGCCGATATGATCCTGCAGAGTAGATTGCTTTGGCAGTTTGTCCAAAGGATAGAGTGTCAACTAAGGAACGACTTCGTTCATTGCCTTGACGAGATGCCAGCAGCTGCATTGATAAATCTTAAGGCTGATTACCTCGAATGCAAATGTTCCAAAGTGTATAATGTTTTTGTCAATATTATCCAGAATAACTCGAAAAGAGACGAATACATAAACGCTCCGAAAGAATAACGTATGAATATGAAGCATCTTGTCGTTTTCAAGTTCATTAGTCAAATTTGTATTTGGAATGCTTTGTGTCAGCATATCATTAATTTGATCTAAAATCGTTATTATACCAGTTAATTTCATTTCTTTTTCCGACGATATTGCACGCAGTTCTTCCAGAGCATGTTTTAATCTAACTTTACAGGCCGCCACCACAGTTGCATAACACTAACTAGACTTCCAATCCTCTTGAATTCGCGACTCAGTCGCTTTCAACATTTTCTGACCAATCAATTCGTCTTTGTGTTTCATGTCGGACAACTTTTCTTTCCTATTTTTATTTTCACATTGCAATCGATTAACGTCAGCATTCAACGCCATCTTACGATTGTAAAAATCATCTTATTCTTTTTTGTGCAGCTGCTTCAACGTTGACACCTCATCGTCATTCAGCCCTTTAATTTCCTTCATGATAGTCTCCAGTGTAAATGTTCGTTGCTCTGCTTCACTTAGTTTATTTAATACAACATTTCTCAACAGATCTAGGTCTTCAATTAATAATTTTTTGTCCTGTTCACATCTTAATAAGTCCGCTTTCAGTATGCTTAAATCACAAATCAAAATCTCTTCGTTAGCCTTCGAATCAGTCAGCTGTTGTTTTAGATTTGCGCATTGTTATATCAAATTTGATATTTTCTCTTGAGCATTCGATGAATTTAAAGCTACCAGATCATTGTCTTGAGATTCATGATTTCTCTATTTGCTAGCAGAGTATTTTAAATATGAAGAAGCTTGTCGTTTACAAATTCTTTAGTCAGGTTTATATTACGAATGCCTTGTGTCAGCATATCATTAATTTGCTCCAAATCCAATTTCATTTCCTTTTCCGCCGATATTGCACAACTGAACTAATTTGTTACTAGGTTCGCCACATCTAATACATACTTGCATATATATTAATTCTTCGCAACAAACAGTATTTACTGTAAGATATTGCACGGAGTTCAACCAGTGCACTCTGACTGATTCGCAGGCTGAAGAAGAGATTTTGATATCTGATTTAGGCATACTGAAAGCGGATTCATTAACATGTGAACAGGACAAAAAATTATTCATTGAAGACATAGATCGATTGAGAAATGTTGTATTAAAGAAACTAAGTGAAGCTGAGCAACGTACATCTACACTAGAGACTATCACGAAGGAATTTATTGGGCTGAATGACAATGAGTTGTCAACGTTGAAGCAGCTGCACAATAAAGAATTGGTTGATGTTTACAATCGTGCGATGGCGTTGATTGCGGACGTAGATCGATTGGAATGTGAAAATAAAAATATGAAAAAATTGTCCTCCATGGAACACCCTGACGAATTGATTGATCAGAAAAAGTTTAAAGTGACTGAGTCGCGAATTCAGAAGGATCAGAAGTCTAGTGAGTGTTATGCAAACGTGGTGGCGGCCTGTGTAGTTAGGTTAGAACATGCCCTGGATGAATTTCGTGCAATATAGTCGGAAAAGGAATTGAAATTTAATAGTATAATATTGAATTTAGAGCAAATTAATAATGTGCCGACACAAAACATTCGAAACACAAATCTCACTAATGAAGTTGCAAACGACAAGCTTCTTCATATCGAGACAATGATCTGGTAGCCTTAAATTCATCCAATGCAGAAGAGAAAATAACAAATTTGTTATTGTAATGCGTAAATCTAAAAAACTGACTGATTAGCAGGCTAACGAAGAGATTGTGATTTCTGATTTAGGCATACTGAAAGCGGACCTATTAGCATGTGAACAGGACAAACAATTATTAATTGAAGACATAGTCCGATTGAGAAATGTCGTATTAAAGAAAATGAGGAAAGCATAGAAGCGTACATCTACACAGGAGACTATCACGAAAGAATTTGTTGAGCACAACGGCAATGAGTTTTCAGCGTTGAAGCAGCTGCACATTATAAAATTATTTGATGTTTACAATCGTGAGATGACGTTGAATCTGAAAATAAAAATAGGAAGAAAAAGTTGTCCCACATGAAACACAAAGATGAATTGATTGGTCAGAAAATGTTGAAAGCGACTGAGTTGCGAATTCAGGAGGATCGCAAGTGTAGTCAGTGTTATGCAAATGTGGTGGCAGCCTGTAAAGTTAGATTAAAATAAGCACTGGATGAACTCCGTGCAATATCGTCGAAAAAGAAATGAAATTGAATGGTAAAATAACGATTTTAAATTAAATTAATGATATGCTGGCACATTAATATGACTAATTAAGTTAAAAACAACAATCTTTTTCATATCGAAAATACCCTGCTGGGAAATAGCGAAAGCATGGAACCTCAAGACAATGATCTGATAGCTTTAAATTTATCGTATATTGAAGAGAAAATAACACATTTGTCATTAGAATACGCAAATCTAAAACAGCAGCAGACTGATTCGCAGGCTATCGAAGAGATTTTGATATATGATTTAAGCATATTTAAAGTGGACCTATTAGCATGCGTACAGGAGAACAAATTATTAATTGAAGATAGATCGATTGAGAAATGTTGTATTAAAGAAACTGAGCGAAGCAAAGCAGCGTACATCTACACTGGAGACTTCCACGGAAGAATTTGTTGAGCAGAATGACAATGAGGTTTCAACGTTGAAGCAGCTGCACAATTAAAAAAATAGATGATGTTTTCAATCGTGAGATGGCATTGAATGCGGACCTAAATCGATTGGAATGTGAAAATAAAAATATTAAGGAGAAGTTTTTCGACATGGAACACCCTGTCCAATGTATTGGTCAGAAAAAGTTAAAAGCGACTGAGTCGCGAAGTCCGGAGGATCTGAAGTCTAGTCAGTGTTATTTAAACGTGGTGGCTGCCTTTGATGTTAGGTTACAACATACACATGGTGAGGAATCCGCTCGTGAGACAATGCTTGCGGACGTGCGTCCCCTTTGTAAATTAGCAGCTGAAAACAAAATTAAAGTTGACGGTATCTTGCACATGTTAGATCTACCTAAAGAGGATATAACCATTTCTAAACAAAACGCTAACAATTTCTCGATTTCTTCTGATGTGTCGCTCGAATGTTCTGGGAAAGTGAGACAGCGTGATCGAACTGACAACTTATTTATTCGACAAGTTAGCAATTCGTCAACCGAGAATAATGTGGAATCTGCAATATCCCCAGAAGTGTTTACTTCTCTTGGTAAACAAATCAACGAACCTGAGTACGTAATTCCATTAAAGGTTGATGGAATTATTTCAGTGGAAACAATGCTTCTTAATCATGGCCAGACGTCGTCAAACGAGCAATCATCCTACGATAGTGACAGCGATGCCGAACGCAACCGACTTTTGGGATTGTTGATTGGTTTGCGATCTAAGTTTTCCAGAGCAGAAAACGAATTGGAGAGTCTTCGCCCGTACACAAAAGATCATCCTCATTCTACGCTGCTACAACTCTCCTTTAGTCCAAACGCTGTTAACATGCTCTAACGACATTGCAAATAAAAGCTTACCCATTGCAAAATCTGCCACTATTTATAGCCTTGGTTTAGACAATGAAGTCAATCAGATTCAAGTTGCTCATTTGTCAAATTTAAACCAATCTAATTTTTATTTATTTGAACAATATTGCATTCTCTTATTCGATATATTAGAACAAGTTGAAACGGTTTCTGCTTCTAAAAAGTATTTCTTAGTGATCAATATATAACTACTTATAGCGCTTGTTACATGAAAAGCATTAGAGTCATGTGATGTTTAGTCATTTTATAACACGGATGTCGATGAAATATAAATATTTTTGCAAAATAGTATCTTTATTTTTCCTATTCAATTTGAGGGTAGGGTTACGATCGTGTCACTAGTATGTGAGAACTTTGTGCTGCTTTGATTTTTCCTCATTATCTGGAGTGCAAAAGCATGGTAACAAGTAGTTAAAATAACGCTCAGATTGACCTCCATTTCCAAGTACGCATTGAGTTCGTCTTTGTGGTAGCGGGGTCCTGGTTCTTCCGTTTCCTCCAAAGGCTTCAACATCGTTCATGCTAACCACAGGCATCGTACCTCATTTCCAGTGGTTATTATGAACGATGTTGAAGCCTTTCGAAGGAAAGGTACGAATCAGCACCAAGCCACCACGAAGACGAAATCGATGTGTGCTTGGAGATGGGAATCAATCGAATCAATGCGAAACTGATAGTGGAAATCGACAGCCCACGATCGCCAATTGTGATAATTAATATTGTGACGTTTGCACTGAGCAACCCTTTGAAAGTAATTAAAATAAAGTTTGCCGTCTTAATTTAAACACGATACCTAGACCAACGCAATCAGGTATAATAGAAAAGTGCCACCAGTCACACTGTCTGTGTTTGTAGTTTTTAAAAATTGTTTCGTGTTTGATCAAGTGCATTGTATTCATTTTGAGTTCAACTCGTAAACTACCACCATTGTAACCAATGATTTATTAAATTTGAACAGGTTGGTTATGCCATATTTCATTGCATCTGTTATCTATTTTTCTGAGGTCACTATAACAATCTTTAATTTCTGCCAATATTGCAAAAGTACTTGTTAATTTGTACTGTATTTTAACAAAGTAACCTAAAATATGCTAACGATTAGGTTGGGTTTTTGTCGGTACAGTTTACACGATATTCCGGTAAATTAGTCAGTATCACTTGCGAAGGGTTTATCTACGACAAAGAAGATGGTATTAAGTTTACTCAGCACCAGGTGACAGATACGCGTGCCAAAACAATTAGAATCTTGCAAAACATCAGTAATTCCCTACTACGGTGGACGGACAGTTACGAAGACGGTGAATTCGGCATACTGGCAAACTCCTTTCAATAACCATTCACGGTGACATTTTGTAAGTTCTTGCAGGTTAGAGACACTAAAATGATTTGTATTCAATCTCTTTTGAATGGTAAGACTGTTTGATTTCAATATTTTAACTGATATAGATTTCTTACAGTCCGTCTAAAATTAGTGCAACTCTAAGAATACTATATATACATACTAAAACGTTAATACTAAGTTTACTTATTTTAATAATAGAACTTTAACGGACACTGCAACTACTACTAGACCTACTAATATCAGAGTGGTTAATTCTATACAGCAAAAACTCTATAGTACAAATAACAGTATTATTTTAGTGAACTTACTATAGACAGCATTTCAACTGCTGCTTCTAATGTTTTTACTAATTCTGTTATGGATATCGATATAATCACTATCATTACTAATTTGATTACTACGTCTAATTCGTCTAATGTTAATTTATATTCTACTTCATGTTCTTTACCTTCTTCTTCGTCGTCTTCTTTTTCGTCTACAACCTGTGCTACTAATAACACTGCCGATGCGACTAATATTGCTGCTATTGCTACTGCGATTAATACTAATGTCGCCATAATTTTTATCGCTTAACATTAGTATTGCGTTTATTAGTAATATTAGCAATGATATAACTACCATCATTAGTGTAATTATGCTACTGCTAATGCATCTATTATTAGCCTTTCTAATACGACAATGAAATTATCTATTAAGCAATCATTGATTACGCTGGTGCACATGACAAATATTTTAATCAAGTTTGCGAGCATGCGGTAAGCACCATTTATTTTGTGCATATATTTGCATGTATAAACAAAGTATTGCAATTCATTCGATTGATACTTTGCCTTTATCGACACAAAGTCAGGTACAATGCGAAATGTTGTCACGGACTGGGCGTCAACCTGGCACATCTGCTTCAAAAGAGATATTCTGCGATTTTTGTGTGTGTAGTTGACGTGCACGGCTATCGAAAGATGTGTGTGCAAAGTCAATAACGGAAGAAGGCTCGGTCAAATTAATTGCCACATAATAATTATTCCGGGTGTCATGTCGGCTGTCGGCAAAAGTCAAAACATACCCATAGGTAACTGCTTTTTCAGGCTTTGCCGACTAACTAGTTTCAACGTGCTTTGTCTGTAGCAGCTTTGAGGTTTGGTGAAGATTAATGTTTGGCAGTTAAGTGGAAGTCTCATTGACTACACATTTCTGTTACTCCAGGATAGTTGAAGCAAAATTCCACCTATCAGATAGATTACTTCAGCGAAAACCCCTATTTTGTACCCAATGCTTTCTCTGCTCTTACTTATTAATCCAAATGTTGAAAAATAACGCCAGCTCTGAGAGAAAAGCGGCAAGGAGGCTCTTTTCAGCTTCCAGTTGGCTAAAATGTCGTAACAGTTTGTCAAGTTCAATGGTCATTTTCTGCGCATAGCTGTGATTGTTTTCTTACTATTTGTGTGTTATAACACGGCCTATTTAATTAAAAGCAACTCTGAAAAGCGATAAAATTCCAGCCAAATTACGCCGTTTTCTCCTTATATTGAACAAATACTTATTAAAGTTTTTAATCGCTATTGACTAAAAAAGAAACAAAAGGCTTGAAGTCAGTTTATATAGTAAATTAAATAAAAGCTACGTGAATATGTAGATAATATTTCAATATAGAACTGTGTTCAGCATCGTTAAAAAAATAATGAGAACAGAGACGTTGAATATTAAAACGTACATGAATTAAGCATGTGGCAACAGCCATCTTTTAAGACAAATAATGAACAAAGGGTCTTATCTAGGGCAGACATTATTTCAACAGAAATTCCTCGCAGAAGCGCCTGTATAAGGATGAAACAGTCAGCCTAATGATAAAAGCAGACTTCGAGCTGAAGTGAACATAAATTAATTAATATTTACAAATTTGTTTTATTAAATCGATGCTCGTTATACGAGCAAAACTCTATATGTAATAGTGTAAGGGTATAGCATATTTCGTATATTTAAGAATGGTTTCTGATGGGTTAGAAACGTTGATTCAAGGACAGACTACTCAAATGAATAATTTAACTCCAGAATTAGGCATAATTAAGTCTCGTCTGGTGGATACACTGATAATAAACACAGACGATATCCAAATGCATGGCCCATCCAATATAGGTGGACACAACAAAGCATATTCCTCTAAATTCATAGTTATAAATACATATTTATAATTTCAAAATTATGGTAACAAAAATAAATAATAATAATAATATTAAAAATAAAGATAAACATAATAATAAAGATAAATATAAAAAATAATAACAATAATTATAACAACAGCACTATAGCATGTATAAACTGTAGTTGACGTTGTTCAATTTCTCTAACACTACCATTAATATTAATATTAATGGTATTACTTATAGTATTAGTTCCACTATTATTATTAATATTGGATGAGAAAAGTAGTGTAACCCAGAATTAATAGTAGTACTTTTAAATATATCCATATATATATATATATATATATATATATATATATATATATATATATATATATATATATATATATATACTATATATATTCATTGTAACCTTCCTGTGTGCAAATACAATAAGAAATTTTATTAGATATAAGAAACACTACTTTCGCATAGTCTCCTCAAATATCTACTAATGAACATATCTTTATATATAAATTGGAAAGCAAAACAAGATAGAAATATGTGAACATAAAGAGAGTGTGAAAAACCCGAAACCGATCAATTGCGGGAGTCACATCTAGTTCAAGCTTAGTGCTTGTACGTGCTTCTTCTGCTTGCATAAATCCGGCTGCAATTTGTTTATCCATAAGGCTTCGTATGTGGCTAGCACACATTTGTTTTTGCATTTAGTAATTCCTTTGAATGCTATATCTGGAGAACATACGTGCGATGTTTCGATAATGTGTTGCGCAATAGCACACGTGTATTCAACATTTGATTTCAAACAGGCGTTTAAGTTACAATTTTTTAATTGTTTTGTCGGTGTGACAGCTTTATATATTCCAATGCCGCGTTTTGCGTACGCGGGTAGTAGCTTTGCACGGACAGTTTCACAAAGATCCGATTGATCACAATTTCCAATTTTGTTTTGTCTTTGATCGGGCTGAGTTTGTATTCGTCCCAATGGAAATGCGGTTCTATCACATCTTTGTTTACTGGCGACGTTTCGGAAGGTGAATCCCCTTCCATCTTCAGGCCAATTTGTCTACTTATATCCACAGCACAATACTCACAATAGCAGATTTAAGCAAATGTGGTAGCCTCGTTCCAAAACCGTTCTATTTATATTTTATTTTTTTAAATTATTTTTTTTGACTCAACACTAGTTTTAAACATAGAATTTGTCTCAGTAACTAAACTCAATATATAACTATTTGTAATTAGCAGACCAATCCTTACCTCAGCTATCTCAAATTCCCGGTATACATAATCTCATCTCATGTGCAGAATTTTGTAGGGGAGAGAGAAAGTATCGAACCTTTTTTGTTGTTATAACTGTACTGCTACTATGTCACGGTAATCAAAATTCAAAACTGATAAAACCAAAACCTTGACTGTCAAATACTGTATTTTATTTAAAGCCGGGAACTCTAATGTATACAATGGTGTATGAGGTATTGCGCACATAGTAACAAATTAGTTCAAATATGGAGCAGCAAGTTACTTAGATGGAAGGAGAGTGAATGTCATAGCGACGCTTAGGTGAAAGATTAAAGAGAGAAAGGTAGAGATAGTATGGACAAACTAACGGTTTTCAAAACTAATCGTAAGCACAATGCGAAGTTAATCAACTCTTAGAAATAATTGCATAAGAATATATGCTCATATGACTAAAATAATTCATTATACCTATATACATATATATCTAAATATAAAATCGTAACACCTTTAAATATATATACATATATAGATTCATTCATATATATATATATATATATATATATATATATATATATATATATATATATATATATATATATTGAAGAAGGACCATTGGAATTTGTTAACCATGAATATTTTCTATTCTTATTATTTATTTATTACGTTAGTCACACCTTATATCAATATATAAAATACATATCAATATAAACAAAAACATACATATATATATTTATAAATACAACTGCGTGAATCCAATATCTCTAATCCTACATATATACATGAATAATAATTATTTATTAGGTTATTCACACCTTATATCAATATATAAAATACATATCAATATGTATACAAACATATATATAAATATAAGCAACAGTGTGAGTCCAATATTTCTAATCTTATATATATTATTTTCATATATATATATATATATATATTAATCAAATTGTATATTTATTTATTCACACCTTATATAAATATATAAAATACATATAAATATGTATAAAAACATATATATAAATATAAGCAACAGTGTGAGTTAAATGTCTTGTATATATATATATATATATATATATATATATATATATATATATATATATATATATATATATATATATTCCAATATTTTTACCATCTTAAATATTTATATACATATAATTAAATGGTAATGTATAAAACGATTAATGTCCGTATATATATATATATATATATATATATATATATATATATATATTGTGTATATAGAATAAACCTATCTATCTACAGATAGGCCTGTCTATATATCCGTCTGTCTACCACATTTTGAGCTCCTCTTAAAAGGATACTTGATAGCTTTTAACCATGAATATCTTCTCTAGGACCAACGTATTATTCATTTATTAAGATATTCACACCTTACATAAATATATAAAATATAAGCAACAGTGTGAGTCAAATGTCTCTAATCTAATGTCCTATCTACTAACCCTTGCTAAATCTGTATACCATCTTCTGGAACATTTTATTGAGAAAGATAAGTATATAGGAATTGATATTGGTACAGGTCATTCGCAATCAGTTTTCTATAAGCGAGGTTTTTTACTTAGGTTCCCACTTAATTCAGGTTCCGCAGCCTCACGTTTTCTGACCGTAGAAAATGCTTCATTAAATATTGGGCCCAATGATTTTTCTACCGATGTTACATTCATTACACCTTTTCCTGATTTTATTTCAATTGACTCTCTAATTAGTCTAGTTAATCTGTTGCGGTTGCATAACGCGATGCGTTTACATCCTTCCCAGTCTATTTCATGACCCGTTTCCTTCGAATGCCTAGCTAGGTCTGATCTTTGAATGTGTCCATATTTGCAGGCTGTCTTGTGTTCACCTCTACGAACCTTTATAGGTCGCATGGTTTCGCCTATATACCTGAGATTACATTCTTTGCAAGGTATCGCATATACTCCTGATGTCTCGAGGGGTTCTACTCTTTCTTTTTGGTTAGGTAGTTTATTGCCTATAGTAAGCGATTGTCTTAAAACTGTTTTATTATTGTATTTAGCTGCTATTATTCTAATTTTTCTGCTCAATTTTGAATCAGGTAATACCAATTTGGAGGACATACAAATATTTAAGATTTCCATAATACTACTTAACATCATTTTACTACCTTCTATTACCTCTGGGAACTCTGTTAAACAACGCTTCACACTTTCTAATGCTGCTTGTACCGGGACATTAGTATACATCGATACAACGTCCAGGCTAGCCATTATATCATTATCATTCAAATTATATCTACTAATAATGTCAATAAAGTGATATGTAATCTTTAAAGTATAATCTAAGAGATAAGTATATTTTCTAATTCTGTTGCATAGAAATTGAGGCAATCTATAAGTTGGTGAGTTTTGTACATTAACGATTAATATAAGTGGATTCCCTTGTTTATGAATCTTCACTAGACCATAAACTCTCGGAGGGACTGTGTTACGTTGTATTAATGAATTACCAAGTCCTAGATCTAATTCATTCGACGCAATCTTTCGATTTATTATAGTCTTAACTTTTCCTTGTAGCTTATCAGATAGATCTTTATTTATTTTATTATAAAACTCGAAATTATTTAATTGTTCATACACTTTAAATTCATTATCTGACCGGTTCATTAGTACCGTTGCACAACCTTTATCCGCCTTAAGGCATATTACTTTATTGGATAATAAATCTGCTCTTAAGCGTTTCAGATCATAATTCTGCTTGCATCTCACCTCTTTATGCTCTAAAACCGCTTTGGATACACCTAATTCAAACCTAGTCTTATCTTTGTCTGGGAGGAACTGGGCAATCTTCACTGTTTTTGTAATTATCTCATTCCTAGGTACGTAATCAATAGGGATCAAAGTATTAAGTCAAAGATTAAGAATTCGCTTTTGGTCTTCCTTGAGATCCATTTTTGATAAATTAACTAAACGTTTAGACATGACCCCATCAATTCTCTTGTTTCTCAAAGGGCAATTACTTCCCAAGTTTGCTAGTTTTTTTTCATGCTTTTGTCTAATTTTTAAAAATTTCATTATCCCTCGTTTTGTCTGTGAAATCTTCAATGTGTTTGAAATCCAACATATGTAATCTCGCGAGTAATATAGATTTTATTTTAATCTTCTCTCTAATCAGTTTAAATTTACGTTTGTTTAGTTTATTAATGGACATTTTTATTAAATGTAAACAAAGCTCATGCTTAAGAGTATTTCCTACTTTATCCAAAACAAATAAATGTTTAAACCTAAATATTTCGATACAACATTAAATTTTAAACATTTATTAAGGAACGAGATATTTTTCACTTGCCTAACAATCTGCATCTTCTTCCTTTTGTACTAATTCACATGTGTGACGACTGTGGCATCATATTTGATACTCAAGTATTGTTTAAATTGTGTAGAGGATGTTAAATCCTCCGCCTTATGTAAAATAACATTGACTGATAAATTTAAACCACCATAGCTGATTTAACGAACTTTATTTAAAAAGAATTTTTTATTTTTTATTTTCCAGAACATTCTTTGTTTAAATACTTGATTTTAAATTGTGCGCTATTTTCAGTTTTCGAGTAACTCGCTCTGTGTCTGGTATTGTAAATTTTGGTCTGCTGCATTTTCACAATTTCTTGATTAAACGAATATTTCATTATCAAATATATTGCTCCATCAATTGCCTTTTTGTTCTAAGATAAAGCAGAAAGGAACAGGTATATTTGTTTGCATCTTTGGTTCCAGTTTTACATCTTTCTAGATTAATTACTGTGCGGAACAGCTTCCGACATTCACTTTCCGATTGCCTAATAGTAAGTATCGATTTAATTGTTATCTCATATATTCATGGATACCGATATTAAATTTGAGGACACAAGTAGGTTAGTGCAGGACATAGCGGACTTGAACTTAAGTGACGAAAGTCTACCACAGTATAAATCAGAAAAAAACATTCAAGTTGGGTAGGAGATGCCCAAATGATATTCAGTGCTTATAATATCGTGAACCCTATGGAGAAATTTGTTGCAGCATGAATGACATTGCCTGAAAATTTCCGAAATGCTTTGGAAAATTTCAGAGACAGAACTGTGGAAGAAAAGCCGTACAATGCATTTTAGTTATTAATGGCTGAAATTCAACAGAGATTTCAGCCTGGAAGATCAGCGCAAATGTGCGAATTATTACGCTTAGAAAAAATGGGGCGTCAACTACCGTCCGAATTTTATATTATATAGACGACATAATTATTTTTATTCGCTCCCAAAATGAACATCGTACGCATTTGGAAACGGTCTTGATCAGGCTGGAACAATATGGATTAGTGGACAAACCTAATAAGAGTAATATCGGTTGCTATTCAGTTAAATACCTTGGTCATATACTTTCCAAAGACGGAATTAAACCTTTGGAAGAAAAATCCAAGCTATTAAGGACGTAACGGAACCCCGAACTGTGCGCCAGTTGCGAAGGTTCCTGGGTATGATCAGCTATTATCGTCGATTCATTCCAGGTCTAGCCGGAATTCTTGGATCGTTAACACGCCATCTTACTCGTAAAAAGACCACGATCAAGAAGTCTTGGCCTATAAACTTGAGTCAAGAAGACCGAGAAAATTTCCAAAAGGCCAAGGATATGTTAAGTGACGTAACCACATTAGCACCTGTAGATTGGGAAAAACCTTTCTAACTAATCACAGATGCTTCAGATGTTTCATTAGGGGCAGTGCTACAGCAAAGAGATTAGAACATAGTAAGGCCGATTGTGTTTTATAGCCGTAAGCTTAATGATCGAGAAAAACATTATGATACGTTTGGCAAAGAGCTTCTAGCAGTGTATGCCGCAGTGCTACACTTCGAGCATTACTTAGACGGGCAAAAGTTTAAGTTATTGACCGATCATAAGCCATTGATCAGCAAACTTGGTAAAACAGCTAGGCTTAATTACTCTCGTAGACTAAATTCCCAAATAACACGGTTAGCAGAGTTCGATTTCACTGTCTCAAATTGCTGGCAAAGTGAATGTGGTAGCAGATGCACTCAACCGACCGAATGAAGCTGATGTCGAGCAGATATTTCAAGGTCCATTGAAGAATTTAGATGAATCAATGCACGATTTCCTTAGTCAAATCGAGGAAGCGCAAGGATCGGATCCCTTTACATTAGTATTCTCCAAAAGACCAGTATATGTTCGTAAGCTCATAAGTGGCAAGTGGTTGTTATGCGAAACATCTAGAATTCAACCACGACCATATGTGCCATTGAAGTTACGGGCCAAGATTATCCAAGTGTTACATGACATGGGGCATTCATCCATTAAAGCCACCATCCGATTGATCAACGAAAGATACGTATGGCCGCACATGCCTAAAGACATACGGGTATGGGAGAGAGCTTGTGCTAAGTGTCAAACGTGTAAGGTGTGGAGACATACCAGAACCGAGATAAAGAACATTGGAATACCAATCGGACGGTTCAGACACGTACACATAGACAATGTCAAGATGCCGGAAGTAAATGGAAATAAATACTTGCTGACTATGGTAGATAGATTTAGTCGTCAATTTGAAGTGGCGATTTTAAAAGACATGACAGCGCAAGAAGTCTTGTTCGCGTTTCTACATAATTGGATATCGCGTTATGGTGTTCCGGAAAAGGTCACTAGTGATCGTGGAAGTCAATTTATGTCAGAGCTTTTCGTAAGATCTCTCAACGTCATGGGAACCACTATAATTCATACTAGCGCGTATAACCCACGAGCAAATGGGATGGTAGAAAGGCTACATCGTGAACTGAAAGCTGCATTAAGGTGTACTAGTGGAACAAGCTGGATACACGATCTTCCTATAGTACTACTCGCCATGCGCAACAGATATAGGGCACAATTAGGAACTTCCATAGCAGAATTGGTTTATGGAGAACCATTAAGGTTGCCTGGAGATCTTCTAATAGAAACTCCAAGTAGTCTTGATTGGGCTTCTAGTTATGTAGATTGGTTTGTAGGAGCACTTAGAGACAAGATGTGTCGTTTGGCCCCGACCAAGACTAGAAAAGCTAAAACCAAATGCTATGTGTCCTCTGATTTAAAATCGGCTTCGCATGTGTATATAACTAATGAGAATAGGAAGAACTGCCTGACACCATTTTACAAAGGACCATACAAGGTCAAGAGGATGACTGACAAGAATGTCATCATAGAAATAAATGGCATTGAGGATTGTGTTACGTTGGATCGTTGTATTCCCCAGTTTATCTGGATTGACGGTATGACTGAATTAACAGATGCGTCGAATGACCGTTCCATGGGCGAATCTGATGTGTGCAATCCCATCATGCAGGCACATAATGAAATGCAGAACTCTCAAGAATCGTTGTGTAATATAGCAAAATCTTATTCTACTGAATCAGAGCATGAAAACTATTTGTCGATACCAAATGATTTTGAAGAACCAGTGAATGTTGTACCGGGCAAGATGACAACGTCAGGGGTGCCAGTATGCCTAACTCGTTCTGGAAGAGTACATTGTCAGCCGAAGAACTATGATTACGTCTATTATTAGACGCCTTTTTTGAGAAGGTGGTGTATGTAGAGGATGTTAAATCCTCCGCCTTATGTAAAATAACATTGACTGATAAATTTAAACCACCATAGCTGATTGTAACGAACTTTATTTAAAAAGATTTTTTTCTTTTTATTTTCCAGAACATTCTTTGTTTAAATACTTGATTTTAAATTGTGCGCTATTTTCAGTTTTCGAGTATGTCGCTCTGTGTCTCGTATTATAAATTTTGGACTACTGCATTTGCACAATTTCTTGGTTAAACGAACATTTCATTATCAAATATATTGTTCCATCAATTGCTTTTTTGTTCTAATATAAAAGAGAAAGGATCAGGAGCCTAGGAACAGGTATATTTATTAGCATCTTTGGTTCACGTTTTACATCTTTCTAGATTAATAACTGTGTGGAACAGTTTCCAGCTTTCACTTTCCAATTGCCTAACAGTAAGTGTCGATTTAATTGTTATCTCATATATTCATGGATACCGATATTAAATTTGAGGACACAAGTAGGTTAGTGCAGGACATAGCGGACTTGAACTTAAGTGACGAAAATAATAATATAAGCCTATCAGACTATACTGTGCATTTTAGGACTTCCAGCGATCTGGCATCTATGGGGCTTACAGACTCGAATAGGTTAGGGGCCTCAACAATTGTTTTGTCGGAGTGCCAGCTTCATATATTCCAATGCCGCGTTTTGCGTACGCGGGTAGTAGCACGGACAGTTTCACAAAAATCCGATTGATCACAATTTCCAAATTTGTTTTGTCTTTGATCGGGTTGAGTTTGTATTCGTCCCAATGGAAATGCGGTTCTATCACATATTTGTTTACTGGCGACGTTTCGGAAGGTGAATCAACTTTCCATCTTCAGGTCAATTTGTCTACTTATATCCACAGTACAATACCCACAATAGCAGATTTAAGCAAATGTGGTAGCCTCGTTCCAAAACCGTTCTATTTATATATATATTTTTTGACTCAACACTAGTTTTAATCATAGTATTTGTCTCAGTAACTAAACTCAATAACTATTTGTAATTAGCATACCAATCCTTACCTCAGCTCTCTCAAATTCCCGGTATACATAATCGTTAGTTTGTCCATACTCTCTGTACCTTTCTTCCTTTAATCTTTCACCTAAACGTCGCTATGACATTCACTCTCCTTTCATCTAAGTAAATTGCTGCTCAATATTTTAACTAATTTGTTACTATGTGCGCAATACCTCATACACCATTATATACATTAGAGTTCCCGGCTTTAAATAAAATACAGTATTTGACAGCTTTGAATTTTGTTTACCTTGACATAGTACCAGTACAGTTATAGCAACAAAAAAAGGTTCGATACTTTCTCTGCCCCCTACGGAATTCTGCACATGAGATGAAATTATGTATACCGGCAATATGAGACAGCTGAGGTAAGGATTGGTATGCTAATTACAAATAGTTATATCGTGAGTTTAGTTACTGAGACAAATTTTATGTTTAAAACTAGTGTTGAGTCAAAAAAATAGTAATTTAAAAAATAAAATATAAATAGAACGGTTTTGGAACCAGGCTACTACATTTGCTTAAATCTGCTTTTGTGAGTATTGTGCTGTGGATATAAGTAGACAAATTGGCCTGAAGATGGAAAGGGAATTCACCTTCCGAAACGTCGCCAGTAAACAAAGATCTGATAGTTTAAGTTACAATGTTTTATCATTCGACCAAGTTGATCGACAACTTGCGCATGTATATTGGAAAATAATACTTGATATCGACATTAGCGGCTCTTTCACTTTGACTGATTGTAAAGGCAATTGTGTAACCCTAAATAACACTCGTAGTTTAGCTGCATTAAATGTGCGTGTTAATGCTGCTTCAACTTTCTTTTTGTGCCATTCGGGAAACTGCATCCCCCTTAAATTGAATGTTTAGGTGGACTGTTTTCTTTTCTCGCCCCTAATACATCGGTGTCTGTTTAATTTCCCTTTTAATAATAGATTCAATTAATTGTCTGTGATAGCCATTAGACATTAAATCGTTAATTGTTTTATTCATTTTCTTTTGAATCTTGACTAACCAAACTGTTAATTCTTGGAAAGCAACCAAGAACTGTTGATAATTTATATTGAAATGACACAAAACTGCTGTAATGCAAATACTGTGTAGACCATGTTGGTTTATTTTAAATTGTTCTGCTTAATTTATCATTATTTTCTTTCTTTAATAGTACATCTAGGAAAGGAAGATTGTCATCTTCCTCGTGCTCTGATGTGAAGTCGATATTATTATGTGCTTTGTTGAAACTTTGAAGTAATGCTCGTGATTGCGACCTGTTCTTAAGTACGAAAATTATATCATCCACGTACCGTATATATTGAGCATATTTACTTCTGTTACTCTTTAATGATTTGTTCCCTAGGTGCCCTAGAAAAGTCTCATCCAACACTGAAGAAACAATGCTTCCCATTGCCACACCATCAGTCTGTTTGAAGATGCTTCCATTAAAACGAAACCGTACGTCTTTCGTGCATAATAAGATGAGCACGCGTAGAGTGTGACCTGGCACCGGCGATGATAATATGTCGTGTTCTACCAGCTGTAATGAATCTATATCAGTTAAAATATTGAAATAAAATATCCTTATCATTTAAAAGATTTTGAATCCAATTAATCTCAGACTTTCTAAGCGTCAAGAACTTACAAGGCGTAGACGTGAAAGATTATTTTAGTGTGTTGGCCAATATACCGGATTCACAATCTTGCAAACTGTCCATCCCCAGCAGAATGGAATTCATGATGTTTTGCAAGATTTTAATTTTTCAGCCACGTGCATCAGTCAATTGGTGCTGAATCAACGGAGCACCATCTTCGACGTCGTAAATAAACTATTCGCAAATTCACGAATGAATGAGAAATTTGGCACTGGTGGCAGGCGCCATTTAGAAGTCGGTCAAACGCCGAGCAGTATAAATTTCGCATAAAATAATTCAAGGAAAAATTCTATTTGTTTACTGGCATCTGAGATTGTTCATCTGGTGGACGAACCCAGCAAATAGCATGAACGACAACAATAAATATTCCGTTTGACTTTTCGCCGGCAATAATCCGCTCTACGATATTTTGCAGAGATACAACTGAAAAATCCATACTTTCTTGTGCGACGATGGATGGAAAATTGCCGGAATTAACAACTTCTATTGCGTTTAAAGGTGCAAAATAAATTTCAGTCAGAAGGTCTAATGAAATAAAAATTCAGCTTCAGAAATCGTTAGAGATTCGTGACTCTACAAGTTTACAAACCTGTAAATATTATTTAAATGGTAAATTATATCATTGCTCGTACCTAACTCTCATTAAAGCACACCAAAAGGTTATTAAACTTAATTTTAATATGCAAATCATAAATGATTGCGAGCTATCATTTTAACTCACTGTTGCAATGTGATTGCATTGTGCAACCATAGCCGACATCTTTTATTTGTTGTTTTCCAGTTCAACAGTCTGCTAAAAATTATTTAAAGTTGTATTTGTCTTTTATTTAAGAAGTATTGGTAACTATTAATCTGTTTTTCGCTCAAATACTTCTAACATTATTCGCCCATATTTTTTGCAAAGAGATATCATGTGAAATCAGTAAACCAACCTAATGTATTTAAGATTAGTAAACAATATACGGTAACAAATTTAACTACTCGCTATTTCTCAATGACAAATATACGATTATTGACAATTTGAGAAAAATGTAATGTAATTGATCTTTTAAATAATTCAAACTATTGATAGCCAATGTTGATTGCTTAAATGTAGCCTTTGTGTAGCGTTTGAATGTGTTTCCCTACGTTTCCATTGCATGAAAATTGAGTCTTCTCTATAATTTCTTACCAGAATTATAAAACGGAAGCCCAAATAAGGCTGCAAAATACGCAAAATTCCGTAGAATTCAATTCGTACTACAGAAGTAAGTATACTAGTTTTCAGTGTTGACAGGCCGAAGTGAAAACTACTGTCCTTCAAATTCCATGCTGCAATATATTCTTCAGCTAGCTTACGGTGCAAAGCTCTCATGTGGGCCAACGAACTTTGTTCAAAATAAGAGGACTAGAAAATACTTCACGAAAAATATAGAAAAGTAAAAACAAAAGCAAATTAAGAACATCTGTGTCTTATTTAACATATGCATTTAGTGTGCATAACTTACACTTCGTACATTCATTCGACTCAGATTATTTGGCACAGGATAAACAGAGAGTTATGTAGACGGATTATATATTCGACTCAAACAAAGCATCTGTTGAGGCCCCTAACCTATTCGAGTCTGAGAGCCCCATAGTTGCCAGATCGCTTGAAGTCCTAAAATTCACAGTAGAGTCTGATATGCTTATATTTCCATTTACATCTCCTAAGTTCAAGTCCGCAATATCCTGCACTAACCTACTTGTGTCCTCAAATTTAATATCGGTCTCCATGTCTAAATGGTACAACAATTAAATCGGCACTTAATTTTAGGCAATCGGAATGCGAAAGTAGGATCGTGTTAACTCCCGAACAAATAATCTGGAAAGAGATATACGTGAACAACAGAAGAATCAAATTTCCTGTTACAGAACGTCTCCTTTCAATATTATATTATATTAGAACAAAAACAAATGATAGAGTAATATATTTAATGAGATGTATTCATTTACTAAAGAAAATTGTAAAAATACAGCAGACCAAAATATACAAGACCAGTCAAGGAGCGAGACACTCGAAAACTGAAAAATGGCGCACAATTCAAAGTCAAGTATTTAAACAAAGAATGTTCTGGAAAATAAAAAGAAAAAATTCTTTTTAAATAAAATTCGTTACAATCAGCCATGGTGGTTTAAATTTATCAGTCAATGTTATTTTACATAAGGCGGAGGATTTAACTTCCTCCACATACACCACCTTCTCAAAAAAAGACGTCTAATAATAGACGTAATCATAATTCTTCGGCTGACGTGGCACTCTTCCAGAACGAGTTGTGCATAATGGCGCCCCTGAAGTCGTCATCTCGCCCGGTACAGTTTTTACTGGTTCTTCAAAATCATCTGGTATCGACAAATAGTTTTCATGCTGTGAATTAGTAGAATAAGATTTTGCTATATTAGACAACGTGTCTTCTGAGTTCTGCATTTCATTATGTGCCTGTATGGTGGGATTGCACACATCAGATTCGCCCATAGAACGGTCATTCGACGCATCTGTTAATTCAGTGATACTGTCGATCCAGATAAACTGGGGAATGCAACGATCCAACGTAACACAATCCTCAATGCCATTTATTTCTATGATGACATTCTTGTCAGTCATCCTCTTGACCTTGTATGGTCCTTTATAAAATGGTGTTAGGCAGTTCTTCCTATTTTCATTAGTTATATACACATGCGAAGCCGATCTTAGATCAGAGGACACATAGCATTTGGTTTTAGCTTTTCTAGTCTTGGTCGGAGCTAAACGACACATCTTATCTCTAAGTGCTCCTACGAACCAATCTACATAACTAGAAGCCCAATCAAGACTACTTGGAGTTTCTATTAGAAGATCTCCAGGCAACCTTAATGGTTCTCCATAAACCAGTTCTGCTATGGAAGTACCTAATTGTGCCCTATATCTGTTGCGCATGGCGAGTAGTACTATAGGAAGATCGTGTATCCAGCTTGTTCCACTAGTACACCTTAATGCAGCTTTCAGTTCACGATGTAGCCTTTCTACCATCCCATTCGCTCGTGGGTTATACGCGCTAGTATGTATTACAGTGGTTCCCATGATGTTGAGGGATCTTACGAAAAGCTCGGACATAAATTGACTACCGCGATCACTAGTGACCTTTTCCGGAACACCATAACGCGATATCCAATTATGTAGAAACGCGAACAAGACTTCTTGCGCTGTCATGTCTTTTAAAATCGCCACTTCAAATTGACGACTAAATCTATCTACCATAGTCAGCAATAATTTGTTCCCATTTACTTCAGGCATCTCGACAATGTCTATATGTACGTGTCTGAACCGTCCAATTTGTATCCCAATATTCTTTATCTCGGTTCTGGTATGTCTCCACACCTTACACGTTTGACACTTGGCACAGGCTCTTGCCCATACCCGTATGTCTTTAGACATGTGCGGCCATACGTATCTGTCGTTGATCAATCGGATGGTGGCTTTAATGGATGAATGCCTCATGTCATGTAACACTTGGATAATCTTGGCCCGTAACTTCAACGGCACAAATGGTCTTGGTTGACTTCTAGATGTTTCGCATAACAACCACTTGCCACTTTAGAGCTTACAAACATATCCTGGCTTTTTGGACAAAACTAATCTAAATGGATCCGAACCTTGCGCTTCCTCGATTTGACTAACGAAATCATGTATTGAATCATCTAAACTTTTCAAAGGTCCTTGAAATATCAGCTCGACATCAATTTCATTCGGTCGGTTAAATGAATCGGCTACCACATTCTCCTTACCAGCAATACGAGACACAGTGAAATCGAACTCTGCTAACCGTGTTATTTGGGAATTTACTCTACGAGACTAATTAAGCTTAGCTGTTTTACTAAGTATGATCGGTCAATAACTTAAACTTATAACTATCTAAGTAATGTTCGAAGTTTATCACTGCGGCATACACTGCTAGAAGCTCTTTGCTAAACGTATCGTGACGTTTTTCTCGATCATTATGCTTACGGTTATAAAACCCAATCGGTCTTACTACGTCCTGATCATTTTGCTGTAGCACTGCCCCTAATGCAAAATCTGAGGCATCTGTGATTAGCTCGAAAGTTTTTTCCCAATCTACAGGTGCTAATGTGGTTACGTCACTTAACATTTCCTTGGCCTTTTGGAAATTTTCTCGGTCTTCTGGACACAAGTTTATAGGCCAATACTTCTTGATCGTGCTCTTTTCACGCGTGAGATGGCGTGTTAACGATCCAAGAATTCCGGCTAGACCTGAAATGAATCGATGGTAATAGCTGATCATACCCATGAACCTTCGCATCTGGCGTACGGTTCGGGGTTCCGTTACGTCCTTCATAGCTTGAATCTTATCTTCCAAACGTTTAATTCAATCTTTGGAAAGTATATGACCAAGATATTTAACTGAAGAGCAACCGATATTACTTTTATTAGGTTTGACCACTAATCCATATTGTTCCACCCTGGTCGAAACCGTTTCCAAATGCGTACGATGTTCATTTTGTGAGCGACTAAAAATTATTATGTTGTCTATATATACTCTCGCAAATGGACAACTCTGAAGGATTTCTTCAGCCAAACGTTGGAATGTCTGACTGACATTTTTCAAATCAAAAGGCATTCAAAGAAATTCGTGCAATCCCCAACCTTTAAATCTGACTGCGATGCGTGGTATGGTACTTTCCTACATTGGTACCTGATAGTACGGTTTCTGGAGATCTAAAGTTGAATAAACCTCATATCCCATTATATCTCGGAGTAAAGTACTCTGGTTTGGGAGAGGATAAGAATCAACCTTCGTCACTGAGTCTAATAGACGATAATTTCCACAAACCCTTCATTGACCCGGTTCAGGTTTGGGAACTACCACTATTGGGGAAGCAAAATTGGAATTTGACCTTCTACAAATCCCCTCTTCGCGCAATTGGTGAAATTCGGACAAAGCAACCTGTTGCTTGTGTTGTGCCAATGGTTGAGCCTTTGGTGAACAAGGCAACGGAGCCACCAATTCTATTTGGTGTTCTACTCCTGTCTTCAAACCTATCCTTTTGGCACTGAAAGGTTGAAACACTGCTAGGTGCTTCTCGATTATATCGGCAAAGTCATGTGCGACTGTTGGACGAGGTAAAAGAACCGTTCTAACTGCCGATGTGTTAGAATCAGTAGGTGTTGATATCCCTACGCCTTCTGCGATAGTCCTAGCCTTGGGGTCTAATGTCAGCTTGAAATGTGTCAAGAAATCCATGCCAATGATATGGTCCTTGACATCGGCTACTAGAAAATTCCATCGGAAGGAAGATTTCTGGCCTAACGTTACCGACATTTCTTTCATCCCTTTCACTCCTATCGGACTACCGTTAGCGGCCCATAGTTGATAATCAAATGTGGGGCAATCTGCTTCCACCACGTCTGACCTAACTATGCTTACCTCAGCACCCGTATCGATAAGAAAATCTAATCCAGATAATTCATCTTTAATAATGAACTTGTTGCTGGACAATCCGGCAATGTTTTCCAGATCTCCGCTTAGTAAGAATCTGACCCTCTTGCCTTCTTCTTCGGTGCTATTTGATCTAGTCGCATCTTTTGCTTTGAGTATGCCTTTTAAAGGCATATCTGGGAGCCTTTGCAATGGAACCCCCTTACGGCTCCTACTAGCGGGGTTTTTGTCCTTTTCCCGGTGATGGATTTCTCTCTACCGGTTTTGTGCTTCCTTTCCATCTGGGTCCACCTAATCGCGGGTAAATACAATTCTCACCTTGGCACTTCGCACTGCGTCCGTATTCGCAATGTGCCTTACACCATCCGCGTGGCCCTTCGAAGCGTTGACGCGAGTGACTCCCTCGAAGTCTATTATACCTATCCTGACTCTGAAGTTGTGCAATATCACTACGTAAGCTAGCAACTTCTCTACATAAGAAACGCAAGGTTTCTTGTATAGTCAGGTTGTTTTCGGTATCTGCCCTGACTGGCTGCATCGTGACAGAATCTGCTATTACAGCATGTACTTTTGGTTCCTGCTGTTTATACACGCCGTCTAACCCTCTGAGTTTTGTTGGCCAATCTATGCTCATTGTGTCAAATACTTCCAATGTTGTTCTAAGCCTAATTGGTAGCTCAGCTGTGAAAATGGAGTTGACTACATCTCTAGATATATTCAATCTGGAAGCTTTTGTGCAAAGGCGTTCATAAAATTCGGACGGTAATTGACGCCCCGTTTTTTCTAAGCGTAATAATTCGCACATTTGCGCTGATCTTCCAGGCTGATATCTCTGTTGAATTTCAGCCATTAATAACTCAAATGCATTGTACGGCTTTTCTTCCACAGTTCTGTCTCTGAAATTTTCCAAGACATTTCGGATATTTTCAGGCAATGCCATCCATGTTGCAACAAATTTCTCCATTGGATTTACAATATTGTAAGCACTAAATATCATTAGGACATCTCCTTCCCAAATTGAATGTTTTTCTGATTTGTACTGCGATAGACTTAAAATTCTTCGATTGGCGCGGTCGCCAAAATTTGTTGTGGCCCCTAACCTATTCGAGTCTGAGAGCCCCATAGATGCCAGTTCGCTTGAAGTCCTAAAATTCGCATTAGAGTCTGATATGCTTATATTTCCATTTACATCTCCTAAGTTCAAGTCCGCAATACCCTGAACAAACATACTTGTGTTCGCAATAACCTATACTAACCTACTTGTTTCCTCAAATTTAATATCGGTCTCCATGTCTAAATGGTATAACAATTAAATCGACACTTAATGTTAGGCAATCGGAATGCGAATGTAGGATCGCGTTAACTCCTGAACAAATAATCTGGAAAGAGATATACGTTAACAACAGAAGAATCAAATTTCCTGTTATAGAACGTCTCCTTTCAATATTATATTATATTAGAACAAAAACAAATGATAGAGTAATATATTTAATGAGATATATTCATTTACTAAAGAAAATTATAAAAATACAGCAGACCAAAATATACAAGACCAGTCAAGGAGCGAGACACTCGAAAACTGAAAAATGGCGCACAATTCAAAGTCAAGTATTTAAACAAAGAATGTTCTGGAAAATAAAAAGAAAAAATTCTTTTTAAATAAAATTCGTTACAATCAGCCATGGTGGTTTAAATTTATCAGTCAATGTTATTTTACATAAAGCGGAGGATTTAACTTCCTCCACACATCGTAAAAGTAACGTTTTATTGATGGTGGTGATAAGAATAAATTTTTAGCATTATTTAGATACCCACGATATGGTTCGCCAAAATAAAGAACCATCTGATTGCAGGAAAGCTCAATTAAAATCATAGACCATTTGGAGGGCATATCTACAATAGAGCTAGCTTCAGGACAAACGATTGAGTTTAAAACATCTACCATTTGCTGGCATGCACAGAAAAGCGCCCAGCCACATCGGCAAAATAAGCAGACCGTTGTTCAAAAGATATAATCAAACGAGATGAAAAAATAATACAGTAAAGACTTGGCCAGACTTCTATGAGTAATTTTCGACATGAAACGAACTTAGTACTCCGTAATGTCTTCCTTTATCATGTCCAATAGATAATCAAGGAGAAATAGCTCATTGATAATGGTGGCACGCCCTTCGGACAAGTGATTGCGAAAACTGGCATTGTTCGGCAATTCTAACGCGTCATCATTGATAACGTCCGATGAACAGGCAAATTTATCCATAGAGAAAGGTTGTTTGCTTAAACCGGTGTTTCTATAGCAAGTTAAGAGATCATGACCAGTTAGAGGTAAAACAGTTTCTGAGCCAGATCACTTTATTCGCTATCACAGTTCTGTAATGATGGCAATTGTCCACGATATTGTATAATTGAATTGGACTATCAAAAAGAGAATTTTCTTTGTTATTTCACTAGCTATAGTCGTATTATTTCTGCTGTTTTAGTAGAGAGCATATTGGATCACTAACAAATGCTGCCACCTCAACTGTCTCAGCATGATTTTTCAAATTACGAACATTTTGTCGAAAAACTGAAAATCGTGAATCGCGTTTGGAAAGCGTGACATAACCGGGCGGCACAAATGACATCTTATTTAAAAGTTTAGGAAATTCATCGCTTCTTCTTTGATTAACGTCATCGAATATTGGACTATCGGCATAGAAAACCGGACGAGACTCTATAACATTTTTAAAGGCCTAATGGGAGCTTGCGCTACATGCCAGCCCGAGTCCGAATTGAAATCAAAGCTAGGGCTGATCGGCGTCGTTTCTTTGAGATGAAAATCAGGTAATTTGGACATATCCCCTGAGACGACATCGTAGGATGCACCTATGAGTTGATTAACACATTTGGAAAAATAGTTAAGTATAAAATAGGGATTTTTAAACTATTTGGCAATAAAAATAATTAACGTAAACACTTAATAAGACAAACAAACATGCTTGCCGAGAGAAATAAATATAGATATGCGCACAAACAACATAACTATATGCAAGCATGCGAAAAAAAAATATATATATATATATATATATATATATATTCAGGCAAACATGCATACATACTTTAGTGGATATATACTTTGTCTGTACGGTGCGCCCCAGAGGAAACGGGGACAATATAGCAGAATACAAAAGAACCATCAAATGCAAAATGTTTATGTCAGATTCCAAGGATTTGCACGTAGCACAATGTTCACTGGTTTTTGATTGCACACTGCGTCAGTATTTAATAATGAATACTGCGAAAATAAAGTCTAACCAAAAGTTTACTGGTATACAACGTCGTCGTGTTTATTCATCAAACGGAGTTTTCTCGCAGCTTGCTAAAAAAAGTCAGGCTAGTCTGGTACTGATTACCAAAACTGAAATTATGCACAATTCAAAAGTATATATATACTGTCAAGAATTTAAACAAAGAATGTTCTAGAATATAAACGAATAATTTCTGTCTAAATAATATTCGTTTCAATCATCCACGGTAGTTTATATTTATCACTAACTGTCACTTTAATTTAGTCAAAGGAAATATCTCCCTCTACATAAATAAATATCAAATTTATCGGGTATAAGAACAGTTTCTAACTTAATATATAGATTTATATATATATATATATATATATATATAAATAGAAATGCAAAAAAATATCGTGCTGAACACCTGCAACTTTACCAAAATCGGCATTCTTTTTTGCTTGTCTTTTGCTCAAACTTTATTTTTAAGCATTTCATCATTTATCCAGATATTATTTCCGTGTAGGTGTTGACAATTTGAATTAATTGGCTTATCCCCTAACTAATATATCACTCTTAAATTCCTTATTTTATATTCTAAGAAAAGCATTATTGACAATGTATTAAGTGCATATGCCAATTACATACACCTATCCATAAAATTTTTTCTGTTGAAGAGATCGCAAATGCTGAATCGAAGCTTCCATAGTTGAATAAGACCCAGAAAATTTAATAAGAATGAGACATAAGTCAGCTAATAACACAAAACCAAAGTCTTTCTTAGCGAGTAAGTGAATTCAAGGACATGAATTTCATTTTGACCACCAAATATACTAAAATTGAAAGAATAAATGAAAGTACTGGAAGGAGCAAACTTTACGATCGACTAATTAAGTTCCTTTATGGATTGTAAAATTGCAACGATAAAAAATCAACAGGAGGTCGAGATCATAAATATTGAACCGAAGCTGCTTACATCGTATTAAAACCAGATATCCAATAATAAGGAGGAGAAATTCAGATAAGAACACAAAACCTATGCCTTCCTTAGCTAGTAAGTGAACTCAAAGACATGAAATTAATTTTGGCTACCAAATATACGGAAATTGAAACGATACAAGAAGAAATTTCTGAATGGAGCAAACTTTACGATCTCCAGAACAGTTAACTTGTAAGGTTATTATGCGGGATAGCTATCTAGTTCGTGATGTTTTACCCTTCCTACATGTAATTGGTAGCTGCTGATGACATCCGTGCTTATGATGCTTATATGGTGATGTGAGAAGACTAATTCGAATGATCACATATGTATTGTACACAATGTTGCATGGAAAATTCATAATTAGTCCAAAATGACCGTGCTCTAGACGGCAACAAAACGAAGTACTGTCAACCAAATTGAATGTCTTATACACAAGTAATTATCAATTCACAGTTAAACAAAACAGTCCTGCACTAGACGGTAACAAAACGATATATTGTCAACACAAGTAATAATCAATTCACAAACGTCTGAATAGTGATGAATACATATAAACGATTGAAAATATATGATGATATAAATAAAGTCACTGGCAAAAGTTGTCACTGATGATGAATAGAATAAAATCGTGTAAAAACTTCAATGGAAAAATTTCACAAATATTTAATCCACTTTTTGTTATGGTTTTAACTTATTTAATTAGAATAACCCATTAATTATAGAATTTGTGAATTTGATTGTGGAACATCTGATATCTTGATGCGTGAAATCATACCTGAATGCAAAGAAAACTATCGAACCACATATGCACTATAATCCACCGCATATTCCCTGCGTATTGCGCGTAGGTGTGTATATTTTTTAAACAAAGCCCTAATTATTACAATTAAAATTGCATTTCAAGAAATCTCAATTAAAACTGCTTGAAACCAACAAAGATTGTTTCTAAAATCACAGTTAAGAAAAATATTGTGTAAAAACAGAGCTAGATAATAAGACCTTAAAAGCACTATATTTGTCAAAATTGAACATCGTGGGCTGTAACGTAGAGCCGCGTGTTACATACCCCCCCCCCACGACAATGAAAATTAGTACATAATGAAGGGGGCTAACCTTACAGGAGGTGTTATTGCTCTGTCGTACCGTGTAACCACTGATGTTGGCTCTGTCGACACTGATTTCGGTTCCTCAATATCTCGCGGCGGCGTGACGGCGTCAGTTGGCTCGGTTATTGATGAGATGTCGGGCGTCAGTCCGTAGTCAGCAAAACTGTCTTGAGGTGGATTTATCGTTTCTTCAACGCCTGATAGGTCAACATCGCGGAACAACGGGTCATTTGGATCAACGTCGGCCGGGGATAGTCTGTGTTTGGAGACAGCTTCAGCTTTGCCATTATTCTCCAAAATGATGTAATTCAGACGTCGATCTAACACACGATAAGGACCGCGCTTCGGTTTGGCTAGAATCTCGTTATCCATATCGTTGTTGACGAAGACCCATTTCCAGCTATCAAAATCTTTGCGTTTATAAATTGGACCATGTTGCTGACGTGTAGGACAGATCGGCCGATTCTGAGCGTTATATTGTTCGTAACTGCGAAGTGGAAACAGAAATGCCGGATCGTTTATCGTTATTGCAGTTTCAGAGCGTGATCGGACTAGTTCGCCAGGCAGCCGTAGACCTTCACCAAATACCATTTCAGCGGAACTACATTTGATCGGCTCACGAGGTATTGTACGCATTGATAGAAGTACTTTCGGTAAAGCCACAAGCCAATTTTCTTTTGGGCTGGTCTTGAGCGCCGCATTCTGTTACCGGTGTGGCCTTTCGACGAAACCATTTGCTCTCGGGTTGCGAGCCGCGGTCACGGAGTGTTTGACACCATAGTATTTAGTGGGACTGCGAACTCTTCGCCGAGGAATTGTGCGCCACGATCAGTTGTCATTTCTGCTGGAGCACCAAACCGAGCGAACCAATTGAGCTCTAAAGCCTAACTGACAGTTTCTTGCTTCATGTCTGGCAGTGGTATGGCCTCATACCATCGAGTGGTGCGATCCCGTATTGACAGTAGATATCGCATATTGTTCACGGCAGGAGGGTTACAAGAATAACGTGTATGTGTGTGAACCGGACTTTGGGCACTCGAATGACTTGTGGCGCTGTTTTGGTGTGTCTCATCACTTTGTATTTCTGACATTCTAGACATTGTTTTGACCACTTCTTGACATCTCACCGCATGCCAGGCCAAAACTACGTTCTGGATAGAATTTCCACTGAGGCTTCGCCAGATGGATGGCTCATTGAATAGTAAACCTCGAAGATCTTGTGACGGAGTTTTTCAGGTATAAAGGGCCGAGGGCCCACACAAGTTATTTCATACTGTATCTGAGTTCCATCATAATCAAATGTTTTCAGGCGATTGACAACAAATGTCCGAAGTGATGAATCATCTTGCTGAGCTGCTTGCAATTCCTGAGTGCTTATAAGTGAAGAACAAAGGAAAGACGCACAGAGTTCTGCAGGACGACTTAGGGAGTCTGCGACCACATTTTCTGATCCTTTGACACGAGTGACTTCTTATTTATACTCGTGTATTCGTGTAAGTTGTGAGTTCACAAGTCGTGAATATAAATACTCTTTCTTTCCTCTGAGTATCGGAAGTAGAGGAATATGGTCTGCGTAGATCTTGAACATTCAGCCATCCAGAGAAGAGTGGAAGTGAAGGATCGACCGATAGATTGCCAGTAACTCTTTCCCTAATGTATCATATCACGTCTCGCGAGGTTGTAGTTTTTGCGAGTAGAAGGGGATATGTTGGTGTATGCCATTGATGGACTGTTGAAGTACTGCGCCTATGGCAACGTTGGATGCGTCAGTGATCAATTCGAAAAGTTGAGACCAATCAGGAGAATGTAGCATGGTTGCTTTACATAAGGCCCTTTAGGCATCCTCGTAAGTCCGCATGTCGTTCACGTTGAGCTGAATTAGTTGTTATTTCTTGAAAAAAAACGGCTTTCTGGTACGAGATATTTGTGAAGAGGTGCCAAAATCTTAGCAAGGCAGAGCCGCGTGTTACAAACTAATGTAGAAGTATAAATTAAAATAATTAAAGACTCTACGGATAGGTTAAACGGGCAAGTAAAATTATAAATCAATAATATGGTTGCAAGTGATGTATTGTATTCGAGGCATGGTAATACCTCCAGACAAATAGGTTCAATTGCATTTAAAGTGCATGATTTATTTAAATTTTCTAAGCCTCGTAATCCCAGAAGAATTATTGTTAATGCCCAAAACTCACCAGCATATAAAATTTAAAATATTTTGTTTCTTAAAATAATAAAATATTCCAATTTCTTAGAACGTACTTTATTAAAACATATCAGTTGTTTGGCATTGTTGATAAATGAAAATGATAGAGAAATAAGCATAGTTGTATTATCTATTTACACATATATACCGGTACCAGTGTAGAGGCCCTATACATATTAGTAACTGCGAACCCCATAGATGCCAAGTCATGTTCAGTCCCTAATAGTCTAATTAAATCTGAAAAGCTAGTACTCTCGTTCACATCTATTAAATTCGTGTCTGCTAAATCTTGGGCTAATATGCTTTTGTCCTCAAACTTAAGATTAGCTTCAATGCCAATCATACTTAATTATTAATTTGATAACTAAGTGTTAAGCAAACGTAATGTGAACTTCGTACGTAGCAAAACACCCGATCAAATAACCTGGAAAGAAATAAAACGTGAAAAACAGAATTATTAAATTACCTGTGCAAGAACTTCCCCAATATTTACGATTCAAAAGACAAAATGATAGCAGATGTATATTGTCAAAATCTGGTAATTATAAACGTAAATTGGAGAAAAGGAACAAATGCAGATTGATGAGGAATGTCAGGCCAATCAAGTACAGATTGCCAAAACCGAAATTACGCACAATTCAAAAGTATTTATACTGTCAAGTATTTAAACAAAGAATTTTCTAGAAAATAATCGAATAGATTACTTTTAAATAAAGTTCGTTTCAATCAGCCAAGGTGGTTTATATTTATCAATAAAAGTCACTTCAATTGTGTCGGAGGAAATATCTTCCCCTACACTAGAGGCCTTGGGTTGTTTTCGACGTTTTCTAGTTGATCACTCTTAATATTAGAAGGAATTAAATTGACGATTGGACACGTCATGGAAATGATGTGTATATGTATGTCCTCTACTTATTTGAAATTTCGGGAAGAATTTTCTAAACAAATTCGAGGAGCCCCAATGGGACAACCTCTGTCAGTCCCAATAGCAAATATTTTTATACATTACCTAGAAAAATCTGTTAGATAAGACTCCACTGAAACCAAAATTGTACCTACGTTTCTTGGCTGATATATTAATGATATGGTGTAGAGGTTAAATTAATTATTGGACACCAATTAACCTCTCATATAAAAATAAATCAATTTTTATTTTTGGACATTTGATGTTATCGTTGGTTTCGTAAAATTATATTGTAATTTTTGAAAAATATTGTAAAATTTTTTGAATGTTCTTTTGTTCATATTGTCGAAGTTTTGGACTTGTCTTCTGGAAGGAAAGGAGAGAGTTTTGATCTGAGTTTCTGAATTGCATAAGCGGGACACTGCGTGGTTCCATCTCCGACTCTTTGTGAATAAAACTTTGTAATCTTCTCGTCGTTTCGTTTTTAATTATCAGCGAAAAGAACCACAAATTTGCTTTGGGTATTTAAAGTTAATATTTGTTTTAAGGTCTCAATCATTCCAGTTCAGTATCCTGTGGATATCAGCGTATCCGGATAAGCTTACATAACTAAAATAATATATAAATTACAAGTAATTTAATAATATCATTTCTGGTTAGGGTTGGCTAGCGGACTCAAGGATTGTAGGTTAAGAGATAGTTCAGAGGAACTTAAGTGTTCGAAGATAGATGATCATTCCGCATATATGGATTTTCCGGGCCTGGCATACAAGAGACCCCCTTATGGTAGTGACCTAAGGGCCTCTACAATGGAACCATGGTGATAATAATATGGTAAATTTCTTAAATTTAGCTAATCAAATGGACGAACTGCAATTTACTCCGGATCGGTATCACCAGGTGAATACCCCTTTATCGGATGTTTCATTTATTAAAAATGGTCAGAAATTAGAAATTGATATTGTGTAACACGCGGCTCCGTGTTACAACCCAACGAAGGTCACTTTTTACAAACGCTGTGCTCTTTAAGGTCAAATATTCTAACTCTGTCCTTAAACAATATTTCTCTTAGCTGTGATTTTAGGAACAATCTCTTTTAGTCTCAAGCAGTTTTAATCGATATTTCTTGAACTGCAATTTTATTTGTAATTAATAGTGTTTTTATAAAATAGACAGAACCGCGCGCGATCCGAGAGGATCACGCGGTGGACTATTGTATCACAGTGAATTTATCTCACTTTATTATATTATTCATTACTATGAAAATGATTGATTGTTAATTAAAGAAAGCAAAGAACGATACATTTGTGAGTTGTTTGTCATTTAAATTTTAAACGGTTTCCATGGTCAATTTTAGTGATAACTTTCAATGTTAACTCCATTAACATCATCATGTATTCTTTGAGTTTTGTCATAAAAGTCGTTAAACGGTTTACACAAAACATGTTCCTTTATAAACATAAATAATTTTACTAGACTCATATTATCATGTATCCTTAATCGTCTGACTACTCATTACAATCCAGACATTTGTGTAACAATAACCACTTGTGTATAAAACATTTTACTTTATAAACATAAATCATTTTACTATGTTCATATTATCATGTATTTTCAATCATATGACTATATTCATGCCAATCCAGACATTTGTGCTAAACATTTCGCTTTATAGACATAAATCACTTTTATTTTTGCCGTCTAGAAGACGGACAATTTAGTTTAATTGTGAACGGTATTTAAAACATATTTTTGCATAAAAATCTAATTTTACAGCTGACTAACATATATTCAATTTGGACTAACTGTGAATAGTGTTTAAGACCGATAATTTTGCATTAAAATCTGTATTATTGCCAACCAACTCTTTCAATTCGGATTAACAGTGAATTATATTTATATGTGCTACATTGTGTGGAATATATACATGAAACCTTTCTTCGGCCTTCTAATATTAACCATCCGAAAGGGATCAGAGACTGATTGGGTGCTCGGGTAGTAATAATGGCCACCATTGATAAGTAGTAGGGGTACAAAATCAGGAACGAGATAGCAACAGCGAAAAGTACCCCTACATTATGGTGCCCCGGTTCGTCGAACTCACAGCCAGTAAGGAATTAATAAACAGCTAGATTTTGAGAAATTCAAGCACTTTCAATGAAGGCCACTACACACGTTATTGCCTCGGAAACGTCTGCACATACCCGCGCACAGACGCGACATTCAAATGGGCGCGGTCACCCTCAACAACTCAGGAGGATTCTCCCATGGAAGGTTCGGAAGACGGGTGGGGCCAGCCTTCTCGGCGGCAGCAGAGGCTGAGCACCCCAAATTGTTGGCCGCTCCACGTCTGATGGCTCGTAGCACGTTGCCTTCGCGGTAGAGCGCAATCGAACTATTGTCTTTACAGCGACGGCTCCAATTAAGTCATGCTTCAAACGCCCAAATGCCAGCAATCAATCTCATCGCCGGTTGCCACTATCAACATACTTTCTCATCCGTGACGCAATCTCTGGCGAATGAATTGTCATAGACACTGGATCAGATGTAAGCTCACTACGCCACAATTATCTCGAACCAACCCACCCAGTCGACACCAACAGTCTGACCTGCGCGAATGGCTCCAACATAGCGACGTTTGGGGTACGAGTACACACAATCTCGTTCTCCAACTCAAAATGATGTTTCAAATATCCGTTCATCATCGACAACACGACACGGAACATCATTGGACGTGACTTTCTCGAACACTTTGACCTAACCATCCGTCCAAGAACGCGAGAAATAGAGGAGCCAGTATCAGTGTTGACAGAACCAAAATCAGTCGTTATACGGCATGAAAGAGCAATAACATTTCCTGTAAGGTTAGCTCCCTTCATTGTGTACTAATTTTCACTGTCGGGGGGTGTATGTAACACGCGGCTCCGTGTTACAACCCAACGAAGGTCAATTTTTACAAACGCTGTGCTCTTTAAGGTCAAATATTCTAACTCTGTCCTTAAACAATATTTCTCTTAGCTGTGATTTTAGGAACAATCTCTTTTAGTCTCAAGCAGTTTTAATCGATATTTCTTGAACTGCAATTTTATTTGTAATTAATAGTGTTTTATAAAATAGACAGAACCGCGCGCGATCCGAGAGGATCACGCGGTGGACTATTGTATCACAGTGAATTTATCTCACTTTATTATATTTTTCATTACTATGAAAATGATTGATTGTTAACTAAAGAAAGCAAAGAACGATACATTTGTGAGTTGTTTGTCATTTAAATTTTAAACGGTTTCCATGGTCAATTTTAGTGATAACTTTCAATGTTAACTCCATTAACATCATCATGTATTCTTTGAGTTTTTGTCATAAAAGTTGTTAAACGGTTTACACAAAACATGTTCCTTTATAAACATAAATAATTTTACTAGACTCATATTATCATGTATCTTTAATCGTCTGACTACTCATTACAATCCAGACATTTGTGTAACAATAACCACTTGTGTATAAAACATTTTACTTTATAAACATAAATCATTTTACTATGTTCATATTATCATGTATTTTCAATCATATGACTATATTCATTCCAATCCAGACATTTGTGCTAAACATTTCGCTTTATAGACATAAATCACTTTTATTTTTGCCGTCTAGAAGACGGACAATTTAGTTTAATTGTGAACGGTATTTAAAACATACTTTTGCATTAAAATCTGTATTATTGCCAACCAACTCTTTCAATTCGGATTAACAGTGAATTATATTTATATGTGCTACATTGTGTGGAATATATACATGAAACCTTTCTTCGGCCTTCTTATATCAACCACACGAAAGGGATCAGAGACTGATTGGGTGCTCGGGTAGTAATAATGGCCACCATTGATAAGTAGTAGGGGTACAAAATCAGGAACGAGATAGCAACAACGAAAAGTATCCCTACAATTGATAGGAAGGTTAATGATTCTGGAATCCTTCTTAATTTCAAGTCCAATCACTCGTATCGTATGAAAATCGGTATCTTCAAGTCATTAGCATTTAGATGCCTTAGATTACAGATATAAAGCATAGAACGTTAGAATTAGGTAGACCTTGCGATATATTCAAGGCTAACGTTTAACATTTTTGTTTAATAGATGCAACATTGACGGATTTCGTGAGAAAATTTAAACTTAATATGAGGTAGATTAAAGCGGACAAGGAAAAGGAAGAGCGTAAGGTCATCGTACAACCGAAATCTATATTAAGTAGAAATGTGAAAACATAGCTTCAAAACACAATATAAAGTACCGCTTTTAAACAATCCCTTGCACTAGGCACCATACTCCCTAAACGTAAAGAAAATATTGAACTCTTGGAAACATCAGGAGTGTATGAAATCTCTTGCAATTTTTGTTGTCTAATGTATGTTTGTGAGACCATGCATTCAATCAAAGTAACAAGAGGTGAATTTAAAACTGCATGTAATTATGGTCATATTGCTAAATATGACCTTGCTCATCATGTAGTGGAGACTGGACACACTATTAACTGGGATAATTGCAAACTAATAGTAAGATGTTGTCGTAATAGGGTGACGAGATTGATTTGAGAATCTATCGAAATGAAATCGAGATAATATTATGAATGAAACAGCTGTTTAAAAATCGCTAGGTTTGATTTGGTATACCGCATTAGCTAATGGCAGGAAAAGACGATTGGAAGAATAGGAAACTGAAGCTGACCCAAATAAAAGATTAAGGACATCAGACTAAGATTGACTTATTAGTGGGTTTATTGTTCAATAAGTGGCCTATCTATAATTGAGAATATAGTCTTCCTAAATTTCACATCTAACTACTCGTTTAATTTTAAAATTCTTATTGATTTGAAAACTTAATTTTGTGTATTGAAACCCTACACTACCTATTAAGATCATTCTATTAATACGGAATTTCAATTGTTTAGAATTAATAATTAGTCTGACGCGTGAAAAGGGTAAATTAATGTCTATTGACTGCAGTTTCATTTAGATGTATATTCATGTGTATCAATTATATTAAACTGAGTATTTTTAGTTATGTATACACATACACATGCACATGCGTGCCATGTGATGCCAATAACTGTTATTAACATGTGTATCCTTAGAACAACCTGAGTGGTTTGAATTCAAATTTTGACACGTGCATTCGTCATTCGGATTTCGAATTTGATCACTCATAATGACAAGTATTTATGACGAGTTCTTCTGAATTATTGATCTCCAGCCATCAGAAATAGTGAGGGCAATCTCAGGTACGTCATTGTATAATGAGCATATAAAACAAATAGTCTAACGCATGCAAATGGTAAATTCTTACTCAGCCACTCTAGTCTCACTTAGATAGTCAGAGCGTTGCCGAAATGCACGTACATATCTGTGACACGCGGCTATCTAGTGAAAGATCAATCTGAAGTATAAATATTATAGCCAGAAGAAATACCTCGCTTGCTTCATTAGTTTTGTTTCTGTAAACTATTGACAATGGACCAATTGAAGAAGACTGCCGATTAAGGCAGACTAAATATTTTGTTAATTAAAGATAGATTCTTTTGCTAGTCAAAACACAAATCAGGTAATTTCTCTTATTCCACTTTCGTAAAAAACTTTACTTAAAAGGACGAAATCGATCTAATGGGTGATTTAAATACTCATCATCAGCGCACAAACAACCAATGTTCGCTTAAGCACGCAAATAACTAGTTATTTCTATATTTCACACTTTCCTTTCAAATATATGTTTTTCTTTTCATTTCACTCATTCGGTCGACGTCTGCATCCGGTCCGCCATCATTTTCGATCTCACACTTGAACTCATCTGTCCGGACCTGTGGAGGAAGATAATTCCTCCGCCAAAATTAAAGTGACATAAACTGATAAATTTAAACCACCTTAGCTGATTGAAACGAATTTTATTTAAAAAGAAATTTATTTATTTTCCAGAACTTTCTTTGTTTAAAAACTTGACTTTGAATTGTGCGCCATTTTCAGTTTTCGAGCATTACTGTCCTCGACTGGTTGTATCTTCCTTTGGCCTGCTGCAACTGTTTCATTTTTCTTTATTAAAAGTCTGATCGATTTCTACAATATACGCCTGCTAACACTGTCTTCTATTTTTTATTGATACACGCATTTGGGAACGTTCTGGAACAGGTAATTTAATAATTCTGTTTTAAGCGTCTATTTATTTCCAGATTATTTGTTCGGGTGTTTTTGCAACGTGAAAGGATTCACATCCAGATTTGTCTAACATTAAGTGTCAATTTAATAATTAAATTCGATAGATATGGAAGCTAATCTTAAATTTGAGGACCCTAGCGAGTTAGCGCAAGACATGGCAGGAATGAATTTAGCAGATGCGAATAAAAATACAAGCTTATCATATTCTACTGTAAATTATAGGACTACATACGATCTGGCATCTATGGGGTTCTCAGACACGAATAGGTTAGGAGCCTCAACAAAATTTGGCGACCGCGCCCGTCCAAGAATATTAACACTACCGCAGTATAAATCTGAAAAACATTCAAGTTGGGTCGGAGATGCGAAAAAGATATTTAGAGCTTATGATATTGTAAACCCTATGGAGAAATTTGTTGCAGAATGGATGGCATTGCCTGAAAAATTCCGAAATGCCTTGGAAAATTTCAGAGACAGAACTGTGGAAGAAAAACCGTACAATGCATTTGAGTTATTAATGGCTGAAATTCAACAAAGATATCAGCCTGGAAGATCGGCACAAATGTGCGAATTTTTACGCTTAGAAAATATGGGGCGTCAACTACCGTCCGAGTTTTACGAACGCCTTTGCACAGAAGCTTCCAGGTTGAATATATCCAAAGATGTGGTAAATTCTATTTTTCAGTTGGGCTACCATCTAGGATTAGAACCACATTGGAAGTATTTGAAACTATGAACATTGATTGGCCAACAAAACTCAGAGGGCTAGACGGAGTGTATAAACAGCAGGAACCACAAGTACATGCTGTAACAGCAGATTCTGTCATGGTGCAGCCAGTCAGGTCAGATGCCGAAAACAACCTGACTATACAAGAACATTGCGTTACTTATGTAGAGAAGTTGCGAGTATACGTCGAGACATTTGGCAACTTCAGAGTCAGGATAGATCTACTAGACTTCGAGGGAATCACTCGCGTCAACGCTTCAAAGAGCCACGCGGATGTTGGAAGGCATATTGCGAGTACGGACAAAGTGCAAAGTGCCAAGGTGAGAATTGTATATACCCGCGATTAGGTGCACCCAAATGGAAAGGAAGCACTTAATCGGTAGAGAGAAATCCATCATCGGGAAAAGGGTAAAACCCCCGCTAGTAGGAGCCGTAGGGTGGGATCCATTGCAAAGGCTCCCAGATATGCTTTTAAAAGGCATACATAAGGCAAAGGTTAAAAATGCGACAGGACCAGTTAGCACCGATACAGAAGGCAAGAGAGTCCGATTCTTGCCAAGCGGAGATCTGGAAAAAATTGCCGGATTATCCGGCAACAAATTCATTATTAAAGATGAATTATCTGGACTAGAATTTATCATCGATACGGGTGCTGAGGTAAGCATAGTTAGGTCAGACGTAGTGGAAGCAGATTGCCCCACATTTGATTATCAACTATGGGCCGCTAACGGTAGTCCGATAGAAGTCAAAGGGAAGAAAGAAATTTCGGTGACGTTAGGCCAGAAATCTTCCTTTAGATGTAATTTTCTAGTAGCCGATGTCAAGGACCATATCATTGGTATGGATTTCTTGACAAATTTCAAGCTCACCTTAGACCCCAAGGCTAGGACTATGGCAGAAGGCAAAGGGATGTCCACACATACTGAGTCTAACACGTCGGCAGTTAAAACAGTTCTTTTACCCCGTCCAAAGGTCGCACATGACTTAGCCGATATCATTGAGAAGCACCTAGCAGTGTTTCATCCTTTCAGTGCCAGAACTATAAGATTGAAGACAGGAGTAGAACTCCAAATAGAATTGGTCGCTCTATTGCCTTGATCACCAAAGGCTCAGCCATTGGCACGACACAAGCAACAAGTTGCTTTGACAGAATTTCACCAATTGAGGGGATTTGTAGAAGGTCAAATTCCAATTTTACTTGCCCAATAGTGGTAGTTCCCAAACCTGAACCGGGTCAATGGAGAGTTTATGGAATTATCGTCTATTAAACTCATTGACGAAGGGTGATTCTTATCCTCTCCTAAACCAGAGTACTTTACTTCGAGATATAATGTGATATGAGGTTTATTCAACTTTAGATCTCTAGAAAGCGTACTATCAGATACCAATGGAGGAAAGTTCGATACCACTCATCGCAGTCAGATTTCCAGGAGGGGAATCGCATGAATTTCTTCGAATGCCTTTTGGTTTGAAAAATGCCAGTCAGACATTCCAGCGTTTGGCTGAAGAAATCCTTCAGAATTGTCCATTTGCGAGGGTGTATATAGATGACATTATAATTTTTAGTCGTGATGAACATCGTAGGCATTTGGAAACGGTTTCGACCAGGCTGGAACAATATGGATTAGTGGTCAAACCTAACAAGAGTAACATCGGATGCTCTTAAGTTAAATATCTTGGTCATATGCATTCCAAAGACTGAATTAAACCTTTGTAAGAAAAGATCCAAGCTATTAAGGACGTTACGGAGCCCCGAACCGTGCGCCAGCTGCGAAGGTTCATGGGCATGATCAGCTATTATCGTCGATTCATTCCAGGTCTAGCCGGAATTCGTAGATCGTTGACACGCCATCACACTCGTTAAAAGAGCACGATCAAAAAGTCTTGGCCTATAGACTTGAGTCCAGAAGACCGAGAAAAATTCCAGAAGGCCAAGGAAATGCTAAACGACGTAACCACATTAGCACCTGTAGATTGGGAGAAATCTTTCGAGCTAATCACAGATGCCTCAGATGTTGTAATAGGGGCAGTGCTACAGCAAAGAGATCAAGACATAGTAAGATCGATTGTGTTTTATATCCGTAAGCTTAATGATCGAGAGAAACGATATGATACGTTTAGTAAAGAGCTTCCAGCAGTGTATGCCGCAGTGCTACACTTCGAGCATTTCTTAGACGGTCATAAGTTTAAGTTATTCACCGATCATAAGCCGTTTATCAGTATACTTGGTAAAACTGCGGGGCTTAATTACTCTCGTAGAGTAAATTTCCAAATAACCCGGTTAGCAGAGTTCGATTTCACTGTGTCGCATATTGCTGGTAAGGAGAATGTGGTAGCCGATGCACTTAGCAGGCCGAATGAAGCCGATGTCGAGCTGATATTTCAAGGTCTGTTGAAGAGTTTGGATAATTCTATGCATGATTTAGTTAGTCAAATCAAAGAAGTGCAAGGATCGGATCCCTTTACGTTAGTTTTGTCCAAAAGACCAGGATATGTTCGTAAGCTCATAACTGGTAAGTGGTTGTTATGCGAAACGTCTAGAAGTCAACCATGACCATATGTGCCGTTAAAGTTACGGGCCAAAATTATCCAAGTGTTACACGACATGGGACATCCATCCATTAAAGCCACCATTCGATTAATTAATGACAGATACGTATGACCGCACATGTCTAAAGACATATGGGTATGGGTAAGAGTCTGTGCCAAGTGTCAAACGTGTAAGGTGTGGAGACATACCAGAACCGAGATAAAGAATATTGGGATACCAATTGGACGGTTCAGACACGTACACATAGACATTGTCGAGATGCCTGAAGTAAATGGAAACAAATATTTGCTGACTATGGTAGATAGATTTAGTCGTCAATTTGAAGTGGCGATTTTAAAAGACATGACAGCGCAAGAAGTCTTGTTCGCGTTTCTACATAATTGGATATCGCGTTATGGTGTTCCGGAAAAGGTCACTAGTGATCGCGGTAGTCAATTTATGTCCGAGCTTTTCGAAAGATCTCTCAACATCATGGGAACAACTGTATTGCATACTAGCGCGTACAACCCACGAGCAAATGGGATGGTAGAAAGGCTGCATCGTGAACTGAAAGCTGCGTTAAGGTGTACTAGTGGAACAAGCTGGATACACGATCTTCCTATAGTACTACTTGCCATGCGCAACAGATATAGGGCACAATTAGGTACTTCAATAGCAGAACTGGTTTATAGAGAACCATTAATAGAAATTCAAAGTAGTCTTGATTTAGCTTCTTGTTATGTAGATTGGTTCGTAGGAACACTTATAGATAAGATGTGTCGTTTGGCTTCGACTAAGACTAGAAAAGCAAAATCCAAGTGCTATGTGTTCTCTGATCTAAAATTGGCTTCGCATGTGTATGTAACTTATGAAAATAGGAATAATTGCCTGACACCATTTTACAAAGGACCATATAAGGTCAAAAGGATGACTAACAAGAATGTCATCATAGAGATAAATGACATTGAGGATTGTGTTACGTTGGATCGTTGCATTCCCCAGTTTATCTGGTTAGACGATACGACTGAATTAACAGATGCGTTGAATGACCAGCGTTCTATGGGCACATAACGCAATGCAGAACTCAGAAGACGCGTTGTCTAATATAGTAAAATCTTATTCTACCAGTTCACAACATGAAAACTGTTTGGCAATACCAGATGATACGGAAGAACCAGTGTCAACGGTACCCGGCGCGATACCGACTTCAGGAGCGCCATTATGCACAACTCGTTCGTCAGCCGAAGAATAATGATTACGTGTATTACTAGCCGTCATTTTTTGAAGAAGTGGTGTATGTGGAGAAAGATAATTCCTCCGCCAAAATTAAAGTGACATTAACTGATAAATTTAAACCACCTTGGCTGATTGAAACGAATTTTATTTAAAAAGAAATTTATTTATTTTCCAGATCTTTCTTTATGTAAATACTTGACTTTGAATTGGGCACCATTTTCAGTTTTTGTTCATTACTGTCCTCGACTGGTTGTATCTTCCTTCGGCCTGCTGCAACTGTTTCATTTTTCTTTATTAAAAGTCTGATCGATTTCTACAATATACGCCTGCTAACACTGTCTTATATTTTTTATTGATGCACGCATTTGGGGACGTTCTGGAACAGGTAAATTAATAATTCTGTTTTTCGCGTCTATTTCTTTTTAGATTATTTGTTCGGATGTTTTGTACGTAAAAAGTTTCACATCCCGATTTGCCTAACATTAAGTGTTAATTTAATAATTAAATTCGATAGACATGGAAACTTATCTTAAATTTGAGGACACTAGCAAGTTAGCGCAAGACTTGGCAGGTGTGAATTTAGCAGATGTGAATGAAAATACAAGCTTATCAGATTCTAGTGTAAGTTATAGGACTGCAAACAATCTGGCATCTGTGGGGTTCTCAGACACGAATAGGTTCGGAACTTCTACATAACCAACGTTCCCCGCTTGGATGTTCTTACACTTCATGGACTTTCTCCAAATGATTTTGTCAAGTCAAATGGAACTTCGTTTTTATTTTTTTCACCAGATTAAACTATCTTGATGTTAATGATAATTTTTCCCTTCAGCAACCCCTCCCACTGCCATTAAATACTTTGCTATGCATAATTCTATTCACCTCCACATATCCTATCCTTGATTTGTTATTTCAATGGCCGGGCCTGTTGGCCTTTGATGCCAAATAAATTTATTATATATATATATATATATATATATATATATATATATATATATATATATATATATATATAATTATATATATATATATATATCTATACATTAATTAGAAACTGTTCTTATACCCATAAGTTTATTATTTATTTATGTAGAAAAAGATATTTCCTTCGACAAAATTATAGTTACAATCAGTGATATATTTAATCCACCGTGGATGATTGAAACGAATATTATTTAGATATGTGGAGGATGTTAAATCCTCCGCCTTATGTAAAATGACATTGACTGATAAATTTAAACCACCATAGCTGATTGTAACGAACTTTAACTTAAAAAGAATTTTTATTTTTATTTTCCAGAACATTCTTTGTTTAAATACTTGATTTTAAAATTGTGCGCTATTTTCAGTTTTTGAGTATCTCGCTCCCTGTCTGGTATTGTAATTTTGGTCTGCTGCATTTTATCGATTTCTTTAATGAACGAATATATCATCATCAAATATTTTACATCACTTGCCTTTTGTTCTAATATAAAATAAACGGAAGAGGAGCCTTGGAACAGGTTTATTTGATTTTATTGGTGGTTCACGTATATCTCATTCTAGAGTATTTGCTGAGTGGAACAGCATTCCAACTTTCGCATTCCGATTGCCTAACAGTAAGTATCGATTTAATTGTTATCCCATATATTCATGGATACCGATATTAAATTTGAGGACACAAGTAGGTTAGTGCAGAACATAGCGGACTTGAACTTAAGTGACGCAAATAATAATATAAGCCTTACTGACTCTACTGTGAATTTTAGGACTTCCAGAAATCTGGCATCTATGGGGCTTACAGACTCGAATAGGTTAGGGGCCTCAACAAAATTTGGCGATCGCGCCAGTCCAAGAATTTTAAGTCTACCACAGTATAAATCGGTTTTCTATGCCGATAGACCACTATTCGATGACGATAATCAAAGAAGAAGCGATGAATTTCCTAAACTTTTAAATGAGATGCCATTTGTGCCGCCCGATTGTGCAACGCCTTCCAAACACGACTCACGGTATTCGGTTTTTGGACAGCATATTCGTATTTTGAACCATCCTGCCGAGAGAGTTGTAGTTTAACCTTCTGTAATTGATCCAATATACTCTCTAGTAAAACAGCAGAGTCAACAAGACTGTGGCCAGTGAAATACCAACGAAAATATTCTTTTTGATAGTACAATTCAATCACTCAATATTGTGGAACACTTGCCATAATTACAGAACTTTGATTTCGAATAGAGTTATCTGGCGTCAGAAACTGTTTTACCTCTAACTTGTCATAATCTCTTAACTTGCCTTAAGAACACCAGTTTAAGAATACAAACTTCCTCTATGGATAAATCTGCCTGTTCATCAGACGTTATCAATGATAACGGTTTGGAATTGTCGAACAGCGCCAGTTTTCGCAATCTCTTGTCCGAAGGGCATGCCGCCATCAACAATGAGCTATTTCTGCTTGATTACCTAACCGACCTGATAAAACAAGAAATTACGGAGCTCTAAGTGCGTTTCAGGTCGAAAATTACACATAGAAGTCTGGCCAAGTCTTTCACTGTATTATTTTTTTCATCGTATATGATTATATCTTTTGAATAACGGTCTGCAAATCTTTCATATGTGTCTGGGCGCTTTTCTGTGCACGCCAGCAAATGGCACATTTTTTAAACTCGAACGTTTGTCCTGAAGCTTGCTCTATTTTACATTTGCCCACCAAATGGTGTATGATTTTGTTTTAGCTATCGTGCAATTAGATTGTTACTACTGTTGTTGAACTATATCGTGGCTGTCTAAATAATAATAAAAATCTTTTCTTATCACCAAAATCAAAGAATAGATAATTTTTTGATGCTTTGTTTGAGACGAATATATAATCAGTCTACATAACTCTCCGTTTACCCTGTGCCAAATAATCTGAGTTGAATGAAAGTACGACGAGGCTTTTTGCCTGCATAAAAAGAAGATTTAGAAGAAGCCCATCGAAATTATACTTTGATTAGATTTCTTTATTATTATTAATATGTATTGCCATTATCTAAAGGTTGTCAAGAGTTTTATTGCATTTATTCAACGGTGCTTTTCTTAACATTCACAATATGAGCTTTTCAAAAATGAACAATACCGTTTTCATGAGAAAAGATGACAAATTTCCCTGGTTACAATAAATATGTAATTCTTCCAGAATACCTGTGTTCTGAATCACAGTAACAAACACAGCAAACGGGCAGATTGAGTCGGAAACCAGAAGAAAGAGTTGCCTAAAATATTAGGCTTTATTCATCATATAATGCAGATATACATACTAAAAGGCAAAGCAAAACATGTTAGTATACGAACGGTGTGAATATAAATGTGTGTACAAATAAACAATCATATCATTCTCCTCCACTGTGATTTGTAGCGTAGCGTCAGAGTCGGAACAATAATGTTATAGTAACAATTCAAAGAGGATTTAGAAAACATAGTATTTAAACATTTCTACTTCGTAAGTTATAAGGATGAACACTTTGTTGTTGATTGATAAGGTTTTCGAGATTCTCTGATAGGTCACGAGCATTTGAGTTATCCGTAGATTCACCATTTGCCTTAACACTATCATTATCGGTATCGTCATTATAGGAGGTTTGTTCATCAGCAACAACCGGTTCATTTCCACGGAGTCCCATATTAGGTCCAGCTTCATTCATCAGTGCGTCGGAGCCTTTCGGGGCTAATTGACGAATAGATACTGTATCTTCTCTTCCATCAGGAAAACGAACATGTGCATAGTTAGGATTGCAATGAATTAGTTCAACTTCTTCCACAGAGGGGTCATATTTAGAAACTCTAGCATTCTTCTTGAGTAAAACTTTGCCAGGAACAGTAAGGTAGGTTGGGAGTGTGTTACCAAAACTCGACCTTCTATTGTGTTGAAAAAGACGCTCGTGAGGAGTTTCGTTGGTAGATGTGCACAATAATGAACGGATTGAATGTAATGCGTCCAGCAGCACGCATTTCCAGTTTTCAACTGAAAGACTTTTTTATCTGAGAGCGAGAAGGATCGATTTCCATAAGGTACCATTCATTCTTTCTACCTGTCCATTTTCTTTGGGATTATAAGGAGTCGTTCTACTCGAAGCTATACCTTTTTCCCGAAGAAAATTTTGTACCTCGGTCGACATGAAGGAAGAACCTCTGTCTGAGTGAATGTACGAAGGCATCCCAAACATTGCAAATATTTGACACAGGTGAAGTATGACGGTGTGACTGCTAAGGTCAGGACAAGCAAATGCAAAGGGAAATCAAGAATATTCATCGATGACCGTCAGTAGATAACGATTACGAGTTGATGAAGGAAGAGGTCCTTTAAAATCCATAGATAACCGCTCAAACGGTTGGGTAGCTTTGATTAATTGGCCTTGAATTGCCGAAGGAAATCTGGGCTTGATTTCAGAGCACACTTCACAACTCAAGGTCATTTTTCGAATTTCATCAATAGAATATGGTAAATTACGAGATTTCACAAAGTGGAGCATACGAGAAATTCCAGGATGACAAAGAGAATCATGTATTTGTTTTAAATCCAGTCAAGTTAGAAGCGCACCACAACAGGATCGACTTAGTGCATCTGCTGCTTTGTTATCTTCTCCGGGTCTATAGACAACATCGAAGCTGTAAGGTGATAATTCCATTTTCCAGCGCAAAATTTTATCGTTCTTCACTCTTCCCCGATTTTGATTGCCAAAAATAAAGGAAACAGATCTTTGATCAGTGACGAGTTTGAAATGATTACCCAAAAGCAAATGCCTCCATTTTCTAATAGCTTCAACCACGGCATAGGTTTCTTTTTCAACAGCTGAGTGATGTTTTTTCAGATGGCGTCA
>JAQBSW010004736.1:0-65525 GCA_029291075.1 Eudiplozoon nipponicum
TGTGCTCTGCGTCCACCCTCTCCACGCGGTACGGCCCATCATTGACAGCCTACAGTGCCATGGGCTCGACCTTCGCTACCATGACATAGTCGCCGACCTTTAGGCGAGTGCGTGTCGGTTGCCTTGCATAGCCTTGTCGCTGTGTGGCGCCTACATATTCAGTTAACTGCTTCAGTCGTTCCTGAATATTCGCTATGGTGCAGCGCTCATGGGATCCTTGGATTACAGGTTCACCTGGCAGTCTTATGTGTCCTCCATAGACCATGGTCGTTGGAGCGAATCCTGTAGCTGTTGAGACTTTAAAGCGCATGGCCCGCTCGACCAAATGTAATTTGTCTCTCCACGTTCCCGGGCTCTTGTGGCACCAACATCGCAGTACCTCTTTCATCGTCCTATGTGCGCGCTCAGCTGTCGCATTGGTTTGCGGGTGATAAGTGGCTGTGCGGGAATGCTTTATGTCAAGGTCTTTGCACCACTGATTAAATTCTTTCGACTCAAACTGTGCGCCTTGATCGGTAACAATAACTTGTGGTGCGGAGTAAGGGCTAAAAGTGAAAGGAAGGCCTTCAAATCGGGAAGGTATAAGTAGGGGTGGACTGGAGGAAGATGCATCGCCAAGGATTCCGCCGTGAACTGAGCGGCTTTTATTTGGGTTGCTCCAGCCCGGAAAGGCGTGATGAGCTGGAGGAGGGGGTGTGGTGTCCGGTTTATGGGTTTGGGCTTTCTCTATAGTCCTCTGTAGCAGCGTGTAGTTTAGTTTTAGTTTAAATTTCCCGGATGTTAAGATGGGCGAGTGTAGTTTGAGATGACGAACCTCGCCGTCAGACAGTCTTTTGTGCGAGGAGAGAATAAAGGCTTGACCCTTTCCCGAGGAGATCTCTTTAAGGTGGCTAAAGTTGTCCCCTATTTGACTGATGAGATCTGAGGCCAGATTGTCCTTTGAGAGTGGGGAGCGCGGAGACCAAAGAAAGAGGTTTCTCTTGTTGTGGTTTCGCAGGGCAACATCCCTAGCTACCCTATTCAGAAGCGCATCCGCTTGACGCCACAAATGGGGCTGAACGGAGGAGACTGAAAGGTTGCCAGTCAGTGCTCCAAGTAATCCTGTGATGTAAATTCAAAAAAAAATTTGTAAGTAGATTCCTGGTGTATCCTAAAGATGAAATCAGACAAGAAATCCCGAGAATCTGAAAATAAAAACAAAATGAAACCCGATATCCTTCGAAATTAGAGAAAAATGTTGAAAACCGCAAGCACGCTCTCTCCGGTCGTTGCGTTCCACCCGACAAAAAAATATTATAATGCATAAAGATATTAGCTATTGAGAACGACAAAGGTTGTCCCATTGGAACGCCTCGAATTTGTTTATAAAATTTCTTGCGAAATTTAAAATATGTGGAGGACATACAAATACACATCATCTCTATGACGTGTCCTATCGTCATTTTGCTTCCATCTAATATTAAGGGGTGATCAACTAGAAAACGTCTAAAACAATCCAGAGTCTCAGGTATCGGTATATTCGTGTACATAGATACTACATCTAAGCTAACTAATCTATCCTTTTCATCTAGTACACATTTATCAACAATTTCAACCAAATGATGAGTTAGCAAGGTATGTTTTAAGAAATAGAAATATTATTTTATTCTATGGCAGAAAATAGCCGAAGAATATTGAAAAAAGAAAACTACTGAAACAATGAAAGCTGCGTTAGTCAAAACGAACATCAGGTAATTTCAATTATTAGGTTGTTCTGCTGGTCTTCACTCGATCTACCCATAGGAGCTACCTAAGGATTAATTTTTCAAATCTGACCTCGACTACATTTATTTGTGAGATTGTGGACCCTGATTCCTCATTGAACTGGCCATTCTTTAGAAGCACTATTCTGGTTTTACTGACGCTTATACGATGTATTCGTCAATGCTGGTGTCCTTATATATTGACCAGCTGTTGCCGTCTGTCGCGGACTTGCCTCTAAGGATGGATGTCAGAAATTGTGTAATTGTTGAATTATTTTAACGCGTAACTCAAACAGCACATATGGTCTTGGTTGGTCTTTGTTCGTCACGTATAACAACCACTAGTCTTTCAGGAGATTGCGAGTATAGCCAAAATTAACGTGAAGGAATCCGATACTTTCTCTTCCTTGATTAGCTTGATTAAATTGCTAGGAAAATTATCTAGATTCTTCAATGGACTTTGACATATCAACACGACTACTGCTTCATTAGGTCTGCATAGTGCACCTGCTAACACATTCTCTTTATCAGTAATATGAAAAGCAGTCAAGTCGAACTCTGCTAATCGAGTAATCTAGGAATTTACCCTGCCAGATATTAAGTCTCGCTGTCTTACCAAATATGCTTATCAACGGCTTCTGATCTGTCATTATCTTGAACTGATGACCGTCTAAATAATGCTCAAATTGTTGCACTGCAACATACACAGGAACTAGCTGATTACAAAGACCCTTCGCAGCTGGCGCGCGGTCCGGGCTCAGTTACGTCCTTGACGGCAAGGATTTAATCGTCCAAATGTTCACTTTCGTCTTTGGGAAATATCTGTCCAACATATTTAACCGAAGAACATCCAACTTCGCCCTTAATGGGATTGGCCACTAATCCATAGTTCTACTGCATAGAATTTGCCATCGAAATGCGTCAGTATGTTTGAATGACGGACCAATTGATATGCTGTATTCCACCACTTGTAAAATACAATGGGTTTCAAACTTCACAGCCGTATGTGGGTGCCAAAATACTTAGATGTGACTGGCATAAATTATCTGCTAAACTACTGTTCCAAATTTAGTGGATTGTTCTTTATTTTAATTCATCAGAACCCGTCGTGTTTACTGCTCGGATCGTTGCTTCAGTTATGCGAAAATGCTGCAAACAACGGAAGTCATTAATTTTGATGCATTCTGTCTTTATTCAGGAAATCATTGTCAGTTATGCCAGTCACATCTAAGTATATCACCACTCATACGCGGCTGTGAAGCTCGGAGCCCACTGTATTTTACCAGTGGTGGAATACAGCATATCAATTGTTCCGTCATTCACATATAACGACGCAAACTGCACCGCTGGCTGCACAAATTCTATGCAGTCACGTACATTGACGGATGTGCGATGGTTGTGGCAACAATTCTTTTAATGAATCCAAAGAACTGACGAGTCCCACCACTATCATTGCTGTCCCAAGTAATTATCACATAAACAAACGCTATGGTCTTATCTATACAAGGAAATATTAATGCAACTATTTTTCTAGTGCCCTGTTTACCTGAAAGATTTTATTTAAAGTAAGTAAATAAACAATAAAACCGTACAAGTAAAAACAGGTTCATCTGTACTTCCAAAAATGCCAAGGCAACACTGACGAGCGCTAAAACGTTTATACGCATGCGTCCGCGTAGCGAACAGTCATAGTCAATGGCCCTGAAGAGGGCCTGGGATCGTTCTCTGCAAGCATAATCTTATGCATGCTCACTTAGTACCGGTGTACTTCGTGACAGCCTTTGTGCCTTCCGACACCGCATGTTTTGCAAGCTCACCGGGCAAAAGCAGCCTCACGGAAGTTTGCACCTCGCGACTGGTAATGGTTGACTTCTTGTTGTAGTGAGAAAGTCTGCTGGCCTCTGCGGCAATGCGCTCGAAAATATCATTAACGAAGGAGTTCATTATTGACATAGCCTTGGAGGAGATACCAGTATCCGGGTGCACCTGACGTAGCACCTTGTAGATATAGATGGCATAAGATTCCTTCCTCCTCCTGCGCTTATTTTTCTTGTCAGTCTTCGGCCGCTTAATCTTGGCAGCCTTCTTCGCAGCTTTACCAGAAACAACCTTTGGTGGCATGACTATAATGCAGAGCGATACGCTAAAACGCCTTCGGATTTTGCTTTTTATATGCGAATGTAAATTAAATTCTATAGTTTTTGTTTGTAAAATATTTCATTGGCCAACGTTCGGCCAATGATAATTAAGCATTTGTGTTGAATTAAATGTTAATATTTGGGGATTGTATTTATTATGTGTGGAATAAAGCCTCATAAAAATATAGCAAGGAAATATTTTTTACATCAAACAGTCGTAAAAATTCTTTAAATGTGAAATTATGGTGTAGCGTTCCATGTAGCTATTTACTAATACTAATACTAATACTAATACTAATACTAATACTAATACTAATACTAATACTAATACTAATACTAATACTAATACTAATACTAATACTAATACTAATACTAATACTAATACTAATACTAATACTAATACTAATACTAATACTAATACTAATACTAATACTAATACTAATACTAATACTAATACTAATACTAATACTAATACTAATACTAATACTAATACTAATACTAATACTAATACTAATACTAATACTAATACTAATACTAATACTAATACTAATACTAATACTAATACTAATACTAATACTAATACTAATACTAATACTAATACTAATACTAATACTAATACTAATACTAATACTAATACTAATACTAATACTAATACTAATACTAATACTAATACTAATACTAATACTAATACTAATACTAATACTAATACTAATACTAATACTAATACTAATACTAATACTAATACTAATACTAATACTAATACTAAATTAATAGACGCAACTATTTTGACTTTTCCGGTAGGTAATATTTGAATTGCTACAGACGTGTCAGATATTGGGATAGGAGCGGTGTTACAAACTGACGGATGTCCTTTGCAATATATGAGCCGCACACTCACTAAGGCGGAACAGAACTATACCGTCACAGAAAAGGAATTACTTGCCGTACAATGGGCGCTACGGACATTGAGATATTTTGTCATCGGGGGACAAGTAGACGTCTTTACCGACCACAAAGCGCTAGTGCATTGGAGATCACTTTGTATTGAGAAGAAACGTGTACATCGAGCCATTAAAGAACTGGAAGAATACGATTTATCAATTCATCATAGCGCAGGAATCGATAATTCGGCATCCGATGCGCTCAACAGAATTTCCGCTGTGCGGGTTTCGCCACTTATAAGTCTCTGAAGAACAAGGAAAAGATGCCACATGTCAGGAAATAGTCAATCAATTAAAAAACGGCACAGAATACGATGTATCAATTCATCACAAATTTGCTCTCGTAGGTTTTATTTTGTTTAATATCAACACATCAGCTCCATTATACAATAGCATTATTACTGGCTGTCCGTTGAAGAGTTCTAAAAATTTGATTTTAATAAAAATCCTTACATGTGGCAACATTTCCCACACTTATTTTTCTTCGAAGGCCATCTGATTCGGAACACTTATTAGGTTGAATGAAGATTGTTTTTGCGAACCTGGATTAATTGAAATTACCTGATCTGCGTTTTGATTAACGCAGCTGTCATTGCTCCAGTAGTTTTCCTTTTTCAAAATTGTTTGGCTAAACTTGTCGATAACCTTCATCAGTTGCAATATACGTCACAAGTTTAACAAACGAAAATAATGATTCAAGCGCTTTATTTCCTGTAGCCATAATATTTGTAATTCAGACTGACCTTTCATTAGATATTCACGTGTTACGTGTGTGTTTGTGTTTGCTTTTTCATAAATGTTGTTTTCATCTAACTAATTGAGACCAGAGTGACTGAATAATAATTTATCAATTGCATGCGTTAACTATTCGTTTTACACACTCAATGTAAACTTACGTAACTGAGATGGCCCTCACTTTCTGGTGGAGAGAGACCAATAAATCAGAAACACTCGTCATATAAACATGCCATGAGTGATAAAGCTGGAAGTCGGAAAGACCAATTCACATGTTAAAATTCAATTCAAACCACTAGGGTTGCACTCAAGATAGACTAGTTAATAACATTTATTGGCATACCATTAAATAGGTGCACGCCACGCATGTACATGTGTATGTGTGTGCATAACTAAAAAATATCGTTAAAATATAAATGATACACATGTACGTACGATAGATTCCCTAAACAATCTCGTCACCCTATTACGACTACATATTGCTATGCGTTTGCATTCCCCCCAGTTAATAGTATACCCAGTCTCCACTACATGATGAGCAACATCAGATTTAGCAATATGTCCATACTTACACGCAGTTTTATGTTCATCTCTTCTTACTGTGATTGGGCGCATAGTCTCACCAACATACTTGAGACTACAATCATTGCATGGGATCTCATACACGCCTGATGTTTCTACGGGTTCAATCTTGTATTTTTGGTTAGGGAGTATAATGCTTAGTGTAAGGGACTGTTTGAAATTGTATTTTAAAGCTAAGGATTTCAATTTCCTAATTAATATAGAGTCCTTTAATACCATGACCTTCCGCTCTTCCTTCTCCTCATCCGCTCTTATATACCTCAAACTAGGATTGAATTTTTTCACGACATCCTTCATTGTTGCATCTATTACATGAAGCGAGCGAGTCTTGCAGGGGTCGCAGGCATCCGTAGAACGTGGTTGTGATTGAAGGAAGACCCGGGGGAGTCGATGTCCGAAGCGAACCGTTGGTGGATCGGTAGGACTGTTGGGTTTCTGGTCCTCCGCTGAAACAATAAAGAAATGAATTGGATGAGCAAAACGTAGTAAAGTATCCACAACGTGGATATAATGTGGTCAGGAATGGGCTGAGAGGTGGTATTAGTGAATCTAGAAGAAAAGATTAAGACCAGAGAGGTAAAGTGGAAGATTAGATGACTGCCTGAGGGATTTCGCCCTCTGAAGTTAGTAAAGAGAATAGCCTGGGGTGAAGTAATTTTTATGGATTGAGAAGGAACCAGTTTCGTTTCCAATCAGTCGTATCACAGAGAAGTTTGTTGAAATAAGGTAACCAAGTGGATTGGCGATTAGCTTTTAGGAGCGTCCTCAAGTGATTAGGACTGCACTCTTTTATCCGTTAACCTGACAGGTGAAGCTAAACATAAATTGATTGCGCATAGCACAATCGCGGTAGCGGTATGATGTCTGCTGAAACGCACTCTTGAACTGTAAACGGCGGTCGGCTGGTTTCCGACAATAAAGGCATTGGCTAGACAGAGAAGTTTGTTGAAGAAGTACTGATGGGCTGCCTTTTTGAATTCGTGCTGGGGTAGGAGCTTTATGTCTGTGGGAAGAGCGTTGAAGACATTAGTGGCTTTGGGTTGGGTAGAAGAGTTACTAGAACGTGTTGTATAGTGGGGACTGGGGTGGGCAAAGTTGGAGAGTGGTAAGCAAGTTGTGATCTTATGGATAAAATAAATGACGCGAAGTTGACGGGTGAACCAAAGCGGAAGAAGGTTTGCCAGGAGTAGGCGTTCCCTATAGTTTTGGCATTTCGGGAAGACTCGCTTTAGAAATCTGGAGGATACCTGTTCAATAGTATAGGAGGAGGCGAGGGTGAGAGGACAGTAGAATTCGCTGGCGTAGGAAATGAGGAGCAGAACGTAGACCTTGAATAACGTGAGTTGGAGAGTGGAATTGTTAGTCTTAAAACAGATCAGACGGGCCCATTTGAAGAGTTTGGAAGTAGTGTGTGTAAGGTGTGGGGAGAAGTCTAGGGACTTAGAGAAATGAATGCCGAGATGTTTGGCCGAATCTATTATTTCTATGTCGAGGGGGTAGTTGGCAACCGGGATAGAGCAGAATGGATCAGACGAGTCTCATTAAGCGAGTTTTGGTGGGATTTAGTTTGAGACCGATTCTGCTGAGTTGCAAGTGGAGCGAAGATAGGAGCTCCGATATAAGGGGAGAGGAAGGGTTGGATGTTGTGGAGTTGCTGAATACGATAACCATGTCATCCGCATATTTGAACAGCGTGAAAAGGTTATCTTCAACCTGTATGTGCGCGAGCGTAAGGTTGAAGAGAATGGGACCAAGTACGGGGCCCTGGGGAACACCGGATCGGATATGGGCTGGTCTCGAGTGACTACTGCCAACTTTTACTGTCGCATATCGGTTTCGGAGATAGTAACTAATAAGATTGAGAACGTTGCCGCAGATACCGCTTCTCAGTAAGGCGGATTCGATTGCTGAAAATGACAGCGAGTCAAAAGCCTTGGATATGTCCAGGAATAGGAGGGTGCACTGAAGCCCTTTGGAGAAGGAGGAGTAGCAATGATCTAGAACACTAACTATGTTGGTGGAAGAGGAGCGGCCATTCAAAAAGCCATGTTGATCATCGTGGAGATAGAAGTTTACATGAGACTTAATGGAGGGGTAGATTAGGTTGTATAAGATCCTGTCGAAGATTTTGGTGAAAGAAGGGACGATAGTAATGGGGCGGAGATCTTTAAATGATGAGATCGAAGAAGTGCCATTTTTAGGGATAGGAGAGATCGTCGAATTGAGCCAGTCCGGGGGAAGATAGGTGGTTTCGAGACAATGATTAATAACATCTACAATCAGAGAGAAGACGTTCCAGCCTAGAAGGACAATCATACTGACCGAGACACCATATTGATCAAATTGGTGTTTAGATTTAATGTCTTTAATTGCTTGGGCGACGGAAGCCGGAGAGACATGGAATCAGCGTAGGTTCTCGGTGTCTTCGTTGTCTAACATCTCGACAGGCGGAGTGGGTGTTTTGTCCACCTATGCAGGATGGTTCACGTATATGTATGTTTTCCGTGTTTATTATTAGCGTATCGTCTAGAGGATTCTTAATTATGCCTAATTCTGCAGTTAAATTATTCATTTGAGAAGTCAATGCCTGAATCAACGTTTCCAACCCATCAGAAGACATATTAAATGTGCCACAAATGCTTTATTTTTACTCGATTATATATAGAATTTTGCTCGCACAACGAGCATCGATTTAATAAAACAAATTTACACATTAATTAATTTGTGTTCACTTCAGCTCGAAGTCTGCTTTTCTCATTGGCTGACTGCTTCATTCTTATACGGGCGCTTCTGCGAGGAATTTCTGTTGAAATAATGTCTGCCCTAGATAAGACCCTTTGTTCATTATTTGTCTTAAAGGTGGCCATTGCCACATCTTCCCCTCCCTCAGGAATCGGCTTTCGCACTCTGCTTAAACGATCCAGTGCAACAGCTCGTGGTCCATCGGGCAGGCTAACAAAAACAGTATTGTGCTCTGCGTCCACCCTCTCCACGCGGTACGGCCCATCATTGACAGCCTACAGTGCCATGGGCTCGACCTTCGCTACCATGACATAGTCGCCGACCTTTAGGCGAGTGCGTGTCGGTTGCCTTGCATAGCCTTGTCGCTGTGTGGCGCCTACATATTCAGTTAACTGCTTCAGTCGTTCCTGAATATTCGCTATGGTGCAGCGCTCATGGGATCCTTGGATTACAGGTTCACCTGGCAGTCTTATGTGTCCTCCATAGACCATGGTCGTTGGAGCGAATCCTGTAGCTGTTGAGACTTTAAAGCGCATGGCCCGCTCGACCAAATGTAATTTGTCTCTCCACGTTCCCGGGCTCTTGTGGCACCAACATCGCAGTACCTCTTTCATCGTCCTATGTGCGCGCTCAGCTGTCGCATTGGTTTGCGGGTGATAAGTGGCTGTGCGGGAATGCTTTATGTCAAGGTCTTTGCACCACTGATTAAATTCTTTCGACTCAAACTGTGCGCCTTGATCGGTAACAATAACTTGTGGTGCGGAGTAAGGGCTAAAAGTGAAAGGAAGGCCTTCAAATCGGGAAGGTATAAGTAGGGGTGGACTGGAGGAAGATGCATCGCCAAGGATTCCGCCGTGAACTGAGCGGCTTTTATTTGGGTTGCTCCAGCCCGGAAAGGCGTGATGAGCTGGAGGAGGGGGTGTGGTGTCCGGTTTATGGGTTTGGGCTTTCTCTATAGTCCTCTGTAGCAGCGTGTAGTTTAGTTTTAGTTTAAATTTCCCGGATGTTAAGATGGGCGAGTGTAGTTTGAGATGACGAACCTCGCCGTCAGACAGTCTTTTGTGCGAGGAGAGAATAAAGGCTTGACCCTTTCCCGAGGAGATCTCTTTAAGGTGGCTAAAGTTGTCCCCTATTTGACTGATGAGATCTGAGGCCAGATTGTCCTTTGAGAGTGGGGAGCGCGGAGACCAAAGAAAGAGGTTTCTCTTGTTGTGGTTTCGCAGGGCAACATCCCTAGCTACCCTATTCAGAAGCGCATCCGCTTGACGCCACAAATGGGGCTGAACGGAGGAGACTGAAAGGTTGCCAGTCAGTGCTCCAAGTAATCCTGTGATGTAAATTCAAAAAAAAATTTGTAAGTAGATTCCTGGTGTATCCTAAAGATGAAATCAGACAAGAAATCCCGAGAATCTGAAAATAAAAACAAAATGAAACCCGATATCCTTCGAAATTAGAGAAAAATGTTGAAAACCGCAAGCACGCTCTCTCCGGTCGTTGCGTTCCACCCGACAAAAAAATATTATAATGCATAAAGATATTAGCTATTGAGAACGACAAAGGTTGTCCCATTGGAACGCCTCGAATTTGTTTATAAAATTTCTTGCGAAATTTAAAATATGTGGAGGACATACAAATACACATCATCTCTATGACGTGTCCTATCGTCATTTTGCTTCCATCTAATATTAAGGGGTGATCAACTAGAAAACGTCTAAAACAATCCAGAGTCTCAGGTATCGGTATATTCGTGTACATAGATACTACATCTAAGCTAACTAATCTATCCTTTTCATCTAGTACACATTTATCAACAATTTCAACCAAATGATGAGTTAGCAAGGTATGTTTTAAGAAATAGAAATATTATTTTATTCTATGGCAGAAAATAGCCGAAGAATATTGAAAAAAGAAAACTACTGAAACAATGAAAGCTGCGTTAGTCAAAACGAACATCAGGTAATTTCAATTATTAGGTTGTTCTGCTGGTCTTCACTCGATCTACCCATAGGAGCTACCTAAGGATTAATTTTTCAAATCTGACCTCGACTACATTTATTTGTGAGATTGTGGACCCTGATTCCTCATTGAACTGGCCATTCTTTAGAAGCACTATTCTGGTTTTACTGACGCTTATACGATGTATTCGTCAATGCTGGTGTCCTTATATATTGACCAGCTGTTGCCGTCTGTCGCGGACTTGCCTCTAAGGATGGATGTCAGAAATTGTGTAATTGTTGAATTATTTTAACGCGTAACTCAAACAGCACATATGGTCTTGGTTGGTCTCTGTTCGTCACGTATAACAACCACTAGTCTTTCAGGAGATTGCGAGTATAGCCAAAATTAACGTGAAGGAATCCGATACTTTCTCTTCCTTGATTAGCTTGATTAAATTGCTAGGAAAATTATCTAGATTCTTCAATGGACTTTGACATATCAACACGACTACTGCTTCATTAGGTCTGCATAGTGCACCTGCTAACACATTCTCTTTATCAGTAATATGAAAAGCAGTCAAGTCGAACTCTGCTAATCGAGTAATCTAGGAATTTACCCTGCCAGATATTAAGTCTCGCTGTCTTACCAAATATGCTTATCAACGGCTTCTGATCTGTCATTATCTTGAACTGATGACCGTCTAAATAATGCTCAAATTGTTGCACTGCAACATACACAGGAACTAGCTGATTACAAAGACCCTTCGCAGCTGGCGCGCGGTCCGGGCTCAGTTACGTCCTTGACGGCAAGGATTTAATCGTCCAAATGTTCACTTTCGTCTTTGGGAAATATCTGTCCAACATATTTAACCGAAGAACATCCAACTTCGCCCTTAATGGGATTGGCCACTAATCCATAGTTCTACTGCATAGAATTTGCCATCGAAATGCGTCAGTATGTTTGAATGACGGACCAATTGATATGCTGTATTCCACCACTTGTAAAATACAATGGGTTTCAAACTTCACAGCCGTATGTGGGTGCCAAAATACTTAGATGTGACTGGCATAAATTATCTGCTAAACTACTGTTCCAAATTTAGTGGATTGTTCTTTATTTTAATTCATCAGAACCCGTCGTGTTTACTGCTCGGATCGTTGCTTCAGTTATGCGAAAATGCTGCAAACAACCGAAGTCATTAATTTTGATGTATTCTGTCTTTGTTCAGGAAATTTACACATTAATTAATTTGTGTTCACTTCAGCTCGAAGTCTGCTTTTCTCATTGGCTGACTGCTTCATTCTTATACGGGCGCTTCTGCGAGGAATTTCTGTTGAAATAATGTCTGCCCTAGATAAGACCCTTTGTTCATTATTTGTCTTAAAGGTGGCCATTGCCACATCTTCCCCTCCCTCAGGAATCGGCTTTCGCACTCTGCTTAAACGATCCAGTGCAACAGCTCGTGGTCCATCGGGCAGGCTAACAAAAACAGTATTGTGCTCTGAGTCCACCCTCTCCACGCGATACGGCCCATCATTGACAGCCTGCAGTGCCATGGGCTCGACCTTCGCGACCATGACATAGTCGCCGACCTTTAGGCGAGTGCGTGTCGGTTGCCTTGCATAGCCTTGTCGCTGTGTGGCGCCTACATATTCAGTTAACTGCTTCAGTCGTTCCTGAATATTCGCTATGGTGCAGCGCTCATGGGATCCTTGGATTACAGGTTCACCTGGCAGTCTTATGTGTCCTCCATAGACCATGGTCGTTGGAGCGAATCCTGTAGCTGTTGAGACTTTAAAGCGCATGGCCCGCTCGACCAAATGTAATTTGTCTCTCCACGTTCCCGGGCTCTCGTGGCACCAACATCGCAGTACCTCTTTCATCGTCCTATGTGCGCGCTCAGCTGTCGCATTGGTTTGCGGGTGATAAGTGGCTGTGTGGGAATGCTTTATGTCAAGGTCTTTGCACCACTGATTAAATTCTTTCGACTCAAACTGTGCGCCTTGATCGGTAACAATAACTTGTGGTGCGGAGTAAGGGCTAAAAGTGAAAGGAAGGCCTTCAAATCGGGAAGGTATAAGTAGGGGTGGACTGGAGGAAGATGCATCGCCAAGGATTCCGCCGTGAACTGAGCGGCTTTTATTTGGGTTGTGTGGCAATAGCCACCTTTAAGACAAATAATGAGCAAAAGGTCTTATCTAGGGCAGACATTATTTCAACAGAAATTCCTCGCAGAAGCGCCCGGATAAGAAGTAAGCAGGCAGCACAATGAGAAAGCAGACGTTGAGCTGATGTGCACATATATTAATTAATGTGTAAATTTGTTTTATTAAATAGATTGTTGTTGTGCGTGCAAAATTCTATATATAATTGAGTAAAAATAAAGCATTTATGGCACAATTAAATATGTCTTCTGATGGGGTCGAAGCGTTGATTCAGGCACTGGCGTCTCAAATGAATAATTTAACTGCAGAATTAGGCACAATTAAGGCTCGTCTAGACGATACGCTAATAATAAATACAGAAGACATCCAAGTACGTGGACCATCCAACATAGGTGGACACAATAATGGCGACCCCGGCGAAGAGGAATCAGGAATTAATATGCCAGCGTTTTCAGCCGAATCGACGAGTTATGTCCGACCGTCATCAGAGTTTAAGCCGATGTTAGCACCACTAGATGTGGAAAGGCCACAGTTGTGGTTCGAAAAATTTGAAGCATCAGTGCGAGCCCAAGAATTTACATTGGAAGCACCTATTGTGCGTGTAGCTGTACAGGAATTAGTGGACCGGACAGTAGCTGTCCAATTGGAATTGCCAGTTGACCTCACATATGAAGAATACAAAAGACGCGTATTGGATCATTTCCGGGCCAGGCCTCAAGAAGTGTTCTCAGAATTATACAGCCTGACACCATTAAAGGGTGAGATGCCCATGGATACCATGGCACGTATCAAGCGGTGGTTCTCGAAGCTTACCGAGTCTTTACCAGGCTTGCAACCACATGAGGCCATCATGTTCATGCTGCTGGATCCTACTAGATACGGAGAAATATCCAGCAGCCCAGGAGGCCTTGAAGAGAGACTTCAGGCTCTTCAAAGCTCGGCCATAATGACAAATAAGATGGCAGCGGCATCTCCACGCATGGCTACAGTTACAACATCTGAGAGGAGCGACATACCGTATTGGAATGCTTCGCGTCATAATAAGCAGTTCCGCGACAGAAGGCAACAGCCAGTGGCTTGGAAGCAAAGTCAGTATATAAGGACTCCGGCTCCGACGAATACGGCGTATAAGCGGCAACAAAACCCATTTACTGCCCCTAGAGAACGACCAGTGCAGTGGGGTAACAGGGTGAACAATCTCACAAATAATGGAGGCAGAGAACAAGGCACAAAAATTAATCCTTTGGTGGCTCCGACGGGTAGATCGAAGGAAGACCAGCAGAACAAACCAAAAAGTGGTCCGAACCAGATGGCTTGTGAAGAAAAGGAAGTGTGGGAAACACTGCCAAATGTAAGAATTTTCATTAAAGTTAAATTTTTAGAACTCTTCAACGGACAGCCAGTAATAATGCAATTGGATACTGGAGCGGATGTGTCGGTACTACCATTGACTTGGCCATTGAACAATATAAAACCTACGAAAGCAAGTTTATGTCAGGCATCGGGCGCATCGATGGTGGCTGTGGGCGAGTGGGACACAAAGTTGTTAATAAATGAAAAGGTCTATCATATGTCTTTTGTTGTTTCGAATACGCAGACGCCCTTATTGGGACTTGATTTCATTAGAAAATGGGTTAAGACGATAGACTGTCAAAATAAACGTGTATACCTATCGCGGCCGGAAGGAATAAGATCAATAAAGTCTATAGGTAACCATAAGATTCAAGAGGAGACCAGTTGTCTGCCTGAGTGGTGGAAGAATCTTCAAAACCAATATAACAGTATATTCCAACTGCCTGATTGTAGCGAGCGTCCAGGGCCGACGGTCGACCAGTTTAAGTTATGGTTAGAACTAAATGATGGTTACGAACCACCAAAAGTATATGGTGCCCCTCCCAAGAAATTAGAAGCAGCGACTCGAGCAACCCAAGAAATGATAGAAGCCGGCGTTCTTGAACCGTCAACATCTGTTTTTCGTGCTCCAATGGTTTATGTTACGAAAAAGGATGGTTCGCTCCGACCAGCGGCTGATTTTAGGCAATTGAACTCAGTAACTAAACCGGACCCGTATCCCATGCCGGCTCTGCGTGATCTGTTCTTACAGCTGGCGGGAGGCAAATGGTTTGCCGTGCTTGATCTTAAACAGGGATTTTGGCAAATAGGCGTGCGGCCCGAAGACCGATGGAAGTTAGCGGTACAAGTACCCCAAGGTCATTTCCAATTCACCCGGGTACCATTTGGCCTTAAAAACGCTCCGAAAGTGTTCCAAAGAATGATGGACTCGTTCGTGTCTGACTTAACGTGTACAACAGCTTACGTAGACGATGTTATTATATGGGCCACTACTGAACACGAATTACGTGTGAGGCTGCAGAAGATGTTGGCCAAAGCTGTAGAATGGCGATTACATTTTAATCCAGAAAAGGTACAGATAGGTCAAGAAGTGCGGTTCTTGGGGCACTTAGTCTCAGCGGAAGGATGCATGCCGTTAGATTCGAATGTACAACCTATCAGGGATTATCCGGTGCCTACTACTAGAAAACAATTGCGCCGGTTTATTGGTATGGTGAATTTCTATAGACCATACCTCGCAGGGATGGCGGTTACACAACAGCCCTTATCTCAGTTAACTAGTGCCAAGATACCATTTCGTTGGACGGAGGAGGCTCAACAAGCGTTTGTACTATGCAAGCAGAAATTAATAGAGGCAACTATTTTGACTTTCCCGGTAGGTAATATGTCAATTGTTACAGACGCGTCAGATATTGGTATAGGAGCGGTGTTACAAGCTGACGGACGTCCTGCGCAATATATAAGTCGCACACTCACTAAGGCGGAACAGAACTATACAGTCACAGAAAAAGAATTACTTGCCGTACAATGGGCGCTACGGAAGTTTAGATATTTTGTCATAGGGGGACACGTGGACGTCTTTACTGACCACAAAGCGCTAGTGCATTGGAGATCACTAGGTATTGAGAAGAAACGAGTACATCGAGCCATTGAAGAACTAGAAGAGTACGATATATCAATTCATCATAGAGCAGGAATCGAGAATGCGGCGGCCGATGCGCTCAGCAGAATTTCCGCTGTTCGGGTTTCGCCGCTTATAAAGGTCTCTGAAGAACAGGGAAGAGATGCTACATGTCAGGAAATAGTCAATCAGTTAAAAAACGGCACAGTGGTGTTGGCACCATATAAAACGTTGAGTCTACAGAACGGCCTGTTGGTGCGGAAAGAAGGACAAACAGTGCAATGGTTTGTGCCAGAATCTATAAGAACAGAATTAATGGCCTTTTGGCATGAAACATTGGGACATCCCGGCGCTGGGCGGCTCATTGAGACATTGCAATCACGATTGTATTGGCCTGGTATGTCCAAAGAAATTCGTAGCTATTGTCAACAGTGCACTACATGCCAACGTTGTAAACCACAAAAACGAGAAAAGGTCACTCCGATTGCTTTCAATGCTACTGCACGGAACGAGTTTCTGCATATCGACCTGGTAGGTCCACTGCCAGTAGCTCGCGGTGGCGTGTCCTATGTGTTTTCCATGGTCGATAAGTTTACCCGATGGGTCGAGTTTGTACCACTGAAGAAGATCACAACAGAAAAGATTATAACGTGCTTAGAAGAGCGATGGCTCAGTCGATTCGGTACCCCACAAGTTATTGTCACCGATCAAGGCGCACAGTTTGAGTCGAAAGAATTTAATCAGTGGTGCAAAGACCTTGACATAAAGCATTCCCGCACAGCCACTTATCACCCGCAAACCAATGCAACAGCTGAGCGCGCACATAGGACGATGAAAGAGGTACTGCGATGTTGGTGCCACGAAAGCCCGGGAACGTGGAGAGACAAATTACATTTGGTTGAGCGGGCCATGCGCTTTACAGTCTCAACAGCGACAGGTTTTGCTCCAACGACCATGGTCTATGGAGGACACATAAGACTGCCAGGTGAACCTGTAATCCAAGGGTCCCATGAGCGGTGCACCATAGCGGATATTCAGGAACGACTAAAACAGTTAACTGAATATGTAGGCGCAACACAGCGACAAAGCTATGCAAGGCAACCGACACGCACTCGCCTGAAGGTCGGCGATTATGTCATGGTAGCGAGGGTCGAGCCCATGGCACTGCAGGCTGTCAATGATGGGCCGTATCGCGTGGAGAGGGTGGACGCCGAGCACAATACTGTTTTTGTTAGCCTGCCCGATGGACCACGAGCTGTGGCACTGGATCGTTTAAGCAGAGTGCGAAAGCCGATTCCTGAGGGGGGGGGAAGATGTGGCAATAGCCACCTTTAAGACAAATAATGAGCAAAAGGTCTTATCTAGGGCAGACATTATTTCAACAGAAATTCCTCGCAGAAGCGCCCGGATAAGAAGTAAGCAGGCAGCACAATGAGAAAGCAGACGTTGAGCTGATGTGCACATATATTAATTAATGTGTAAATTTGTTTTATTAAATAGATTGTTGTTGTGCGTGCAAAATTCTATATATAATTGAGTAAAAATAAAGCATTTATGGCACAATTAAATATGTCTTCTGATGGGGTCGAAGCGTTGATTCAGGCACTGGCGTCTCAAATGAATAATTTAACTGCAGAATTAGGCACAATTAAGGCTCGTCTAGACGATACGCTAATAATAAATACAGAAGACATCCAAGTACGTGAAAAAAAAAAAAAAAAAAAAAAAAAAAAAAAAAAAAAAAAAAAAAAAAAAAAAAAAAAAAAAAAAAAAAAAAAAAAAAAAAAAAAAAAAAAAAAAAAAAAAAAAAAAAAAAAAAAAAAAAAAAAGGTGAAGCAAAGTTGGAGAGTGGTAAGCAAGTTGGGATCTTGTGAAGATAAAAGAAATGACGCGAAGGTGACGGGTGAACCAAAGCGGAAGAAGGTTTGCCAGAAGAAGGCGTTCCCTATAGTTTTGGCATTTCGGGAAGACTCGTTTTAGAAATCTGGAGGATATCTGTTCAATAGTATAGGAGGAGGCGAGGGTGAGAGGACAGTAGAATTCGCTGGCGTAGGAAATGAGGGGCAGAACGTAGACCTTGAATAACGTGAGTTGGAGAGTGGGATTGTTAGTCTTAAAACAGATCAGACGGGCCCATTTGAAGAGTTTGGAAGTAGTGTGTGTAAGGTGTAGGGAGAAGTCTAGGGATTTTGAGAAGTGAATGCCAAGATGTTTGGCCGAATCTATTATTTCTATATCAAGGGGGTAGTTGGCAACCGGGATAGAGCAGAATGGATCAGAGGAGAGTTTCATTATGCGAGTTTTGGTGGGATTTAGTTTGAGGCCGATTCTGCTGAGCTGCGAGTGGAGCGAGGATAGGAGCTCCGATATAAGGGATAAGGAGGGTTGGATGTTTTGGAGTTGCTGAATACGATAACCATGTCATCCGCATATTTGAACAGTTTGAAAAGGTTGTCATCAACCTGTATGTGCGCGAGCGTAAGGTTGAAGAGAATGGGACCAAGTACGGAGCCCTGGGGAACACCGGATCTGATATGGGCTGGCCTCGAGTGACTACTGCCAACTTTTACTGTCGCATATCGGTTTCGGAGATAGTAACTAATAAGATTGAGTACGTTGCCGCAGATACCGCTTCTCAGTAAGGCGGATTCGATTGCTGAAAATGACAGCGAGTCAAAAGCCTTGGAAATATCCAGGAATAGGAGGGTGCACTGAAGCCCTTTAGAGAAGGAGGAGTAGCAATGATCGAGAACACTAACTAAGTTGGTGGAAGAGGAGCGGCCATTCAGAAAGCCATGTTGATCATCGAGGAGATAGAAGTTTACATGAGACTTAATGGAGGGGTAGATTAGGTTGTATAAGATCCTGTCGAAGATTTTGGTGAAAGAAGGGACGATAGTAATGGGGCGGAGATCTTTAAATGATGAGATCGAAGAAGTGCCATTTTTAGGGATAGGAGAGATCGTCGAATTGAGCCAGTCCGGGGGAAGATAGGTGGTTTCGAGACAATGATTAATAACATCTGCAATCAGAGAGAAGACGTTCCAGCCTAGAAGGGCAATCATACTGACCGAGACACCATATTGATCAAATTGGTGTTTAGATTTAATGTTTTTAATTGCTTGGGCGACGGAAGCCGGAGAGACATGGAACCAGCGTAGGTTCTCGGTGTCTCCGTTGTCTAACATCTCAACAGGCGGAGTGGGAGTGGAAAAGGAGTCGAGAAGGTGAGTCAGATAATCATTGGCGAAGCAGGGGTCGCCTGACTGAGAGAAGTTGATAAACGAGGTTTTAGGCTTTTGCAGCAATTGGTGTTTGATGATGGCGAACTTTGCCCGGGGGTTAGGAGCTGAGCGGATGCGTTTTTCGATGTGGAGCGCTTGTTTGTTGATAGCCTGTTTAATGAGCCCATCAATGCGTCTCAGAGCGAGGGCGCGAGCAAGTGACGATGTGCGTAGGCGAGAGTTGCGTGCAAGGTTGTCACGTGCCTTAAACAGAGCGTTCAACTTATTCGTCGAGTATACTTGTTGAATAGAGGTGGCGGAGTTATAGTGGGAGGATAGGATGTTATGGACTTCGGAAAAGCACGAGGAGAGATTGTTTGGGAGAAAGAGGTCCCTCCAGTTAACTGTGTCACAGAGTCGGCGGAACTCTTCCCAGTTGGTGAATCGTCTGAAAGATTGGGTGTCTTCTCGAGGGGTGAAGGATAAGAGAGGTAAGAGGAAGGATACCTGACAGTGATCAAGATTAGGGAAGATCTCCCGAGAGCGAACATCGGTCACCTCGTTATTGGAGAGTACACAATCCAGTTGGTTGTTCCCTCGGGTAGGAAAATGCACGAATTGGTGTAGCAGGTTATCCGCGAAGAGTCGAAGCAGTGGGTGACTTTCGGAAGCTAGATTATGCCAGTTAGTCATGGGGAGGTTGAGATCACCCACAACGACGTACCGATCAGAGTGTAAAGAGAAAAAAGTAGATAGGAGTTGGGCCCCGCGAGTGTCGTCGATGAGTGAGATATTAGGGGGTCTGTAGACAACACAGGTAGATATGCTTTGGTTAAGGATTTGTAGCTGAAACGAGAAAAATTCCAATCCTTGAGAGTTCGATGTCGACAAGCGTTTGGGCATAAGAAGGGATCGGACATAGGCAGCTAGTCCGCCCCCACGACCGACAGTTCTGTCGCTACGAAGGAACGTGTATCCATGAATGAGGAAAAGATCATCACAGTGGATGGAAGGGGACAGCCAAGTCTCAACAAGAACGCATATGTCAATCTCGTTAGAGGACAGAAAGGCTCGTAGTTGATTAATTTTAGGCGTAAGTGACCTGCAGTTGATGAGGATTGCTGAGAGCGCTTTGAGAGAGGGATGGTTAGATCGGGGAGGAGAAGCGTGCGGGGGCTTTCCGCTGGCGGGTGGAGCGAGATCTAGGGCTGATGAGGGTGACAGACCGCTCGTTGACAAGGATAGAGTGGTCAGCGTCGATTTGGATTTCTGTTGTCCCGCGTTTATCAGGTGGGTGAGGCAGTTGTAGGGTTTGAAAGCAAAAGGGGGGCGAGATATCTGGGTTCGAGGGGGCACTCGGAAGGTGCGTTGAGGGGGCGAGCAGGGACGGAGAAAGATCAGGAGCTGGGGCGGAACTGTCCAGGGTGGGGTCGATGATGGATTCAGTAGGGGGAGACGAAGTTGATGGGGCTGGGTCGAAGTTTTGCTTGGCCTTAGTAGACTTACGTTTTTTCGGTTTCTGGGTCATAGCATCTGTCACAAAGGTAACTTGTCGAGGGGATGTGGACCTGGCGGACGAGTTTGGGAGAGAAGATGCGTTATTAGGAGGCTTAGCGCGGCGTGGTCGGCCACGACGACGTGGTAAAGCTTGAGATAGTGTGGGGGGACTGGTTGCGGAGTAAGGGCTAAAGGTGAGAGGAAGGCCTTCAAATCGGGAAGGTGTGAGTAGGGGTGGACTGGAGGAAGGTGCGTCGCCAAGGATTCCGCCGTGAACTGAACGGCTTTTCTTTGGGTTGCTCCAGCCCGGAAAGGCGTGATGAGCTGGAGGAGGGGTGGTGTCCGGTGTGTGAGTTTGGGCTTTCTCTAGAGTCCTCTGTAGCAGAGTGTAGTCTCGTTTGAGTTTGACTTGTCCGGATGTTAAGATGGGCGAGTGTAATTTGAGATGACGAACCTCATCGTCAGACAGTCTTTTGTGCGAGGAGAGAATGAAGGCTCGACCCTTTCCCGAGGAGATCTCTTTAAGGTGGCTAAAGTTTTCCCCTATTTGACTGATGAGATCTGAGGCCAGATCGTCCTTTGAGAGTGGGGAGCGCGGAGACCAAAGAAAGAGGTTTCGCTTGTTGTGGTTTCGCAGGGCAACCTCCCTGGCTACCCCATTCAGAAACGCATCCGCTTGACGCAACAAATGGGGCTGAACGGAGGAGACTGAAAGGTTGCCAGTCAGTGCTCCAAGTAATCCTGTGATGTCCGCCATTTGCTGTTGGAGATCAGAAATATTGGAGATAATCTTTTGGGTGAGGAACGGGGAGATGGGGGCTGGCGACGAAAGTTGGTTCATGATGGAGTTAGATAGAAGAGTAGAATTAATGTTGATTACGGTAAAAGAGAGGAAAAGAATGAGTATTGATGAGCGAAAAAGAATAGGTATTAAAATGTAGAAATAAACGGAAAAATCGGGTGGGCTAGAAATAGATCCTTGATAACTGAAGGTAGATTCCAAAATAATGTGTAGGTAGATTCCTGGAGTATCCTGGAGAAGAAATCAGACAAGAAATCCCGAGAATCTGAAAATAAAAACAAAATAAAACCCGATATCCTTCGAAAGTAGAGAAAAATGTTGAAAACCACAAGCACGCTCTCTCCGGTCGCTGCGTTCCACCCGACAATTCCACTCACCTCCACATATCCTACCCTTGATTTGCTATTTCAATGGTTGGGCCAGTTGGCCTTTGATGCCAAATAAATGTATTATTATTATTATTATTAGGGCCCGAGCACCGATGGTGTGAGGACCCTATTGTATCTGCTTTGTTTATTATTATTATTATTATTATTATTATTTATTCTCCAAAATGAATCGCATTTTTGAGGGCCTAAACATGCTCGAAAAGTCATGAAACTTTGCACACGCGTCAGACCTGGTGAAAATTTACGTCTGATATAGGTTTCAGAAGAGGGTGTGGCAAAATGGCTCGACAGCGCCACCTATCCTAAAAAAATCAACAGCCCTCGAGCTGTGTTTCATTAATTTTATGGGCAAATTTTGCATCATTTTTGTCATTTGCATGCCTTGTATTTTAACGAACTCCTCCTAGAGATTTATTCAGATCAACACCAAATTTGGTATGCCTAATCTAAAGGCCTTTGCGATGTTAAATTGCGAAGATCTTGAGTTTTCGTTGAAGGGCGTGTCCGTGGCGGCCTGACGAATTTCGATGATTCGCCATGAAAAATGAAGTTGCTATAACTCAGACATACAATGTCCAATCTGCCCCAAACTTCACATGTTTGATAAGACTCCTGACCTGAACAGATTGATATGCCCATATTCAGTTATAGTCATAGCGCCACCTACTGGCAACAGGAAGTGACATATTTTACGCTGTAACAAACTACCCCGAGAAATTTTATGACATAAATTTTTTTTCAGTCACTCTATTCTAAAGGCCTGTGCGATGTTAAATTGTGAAGATCTTGAGTTTTCGTTAAAGGGCGTGTCCATGGCCAAATCCAGTTATAATCATAGCGCCACCAGCTGGCAGCAGGAAGATTGGCACATATAAATGACTTTGACATATTCCTCTTATATTTACCACATTAAACGCATATTTCTCGCCGTTCGCTGTTTTACAAAAGCCACCCGGTGGTGGTGAGCCCGGGTGCGAGGGCCCGTTCATCGCTGCTTGCAGCTTTAATTATTATTATTATTATTATTATTATTATTATTAAAAGTAAGCTAAAATGAAACAATTGACGTTTACATTGGTGGACGTAAACCTGAAAATAAATGAATAAATTAACAAGTTCTCTCGCCCTTCTTGTACACAGTGACGTTTTACCATATCCACCGTCTCTCAATTCTTTTCACGAATAATTTTGCTTCCAGTTTCGTTACAAACTTCCAAGGGATGCCCATTCAAAGATGCTTGATATCAAACATTTTACCAACTTTGTAACGACAGAAATTAATGGCCGACATATTGCGTAAATTAAATTCAATTTTATTTTCGTTGCACCAATGAGAAAAAGCGAAACTTGCCGTTTAACCAATAGTGTGCAATTAGTCATGGCATGCTATTTAAGCACGGCAATTTACCATGCAAGACAAGTGTGGCAATTGCATGCTACCTTACGTCACGCGTGTGCGTTCTGTCGGCTGTCAATACCTACGCTGGTGATTTGATAGTTTCACAAACAATTAACTACATCCGTGACTCAACTTGTTGCGGTATAACCAGATAGACGAGCCAATTAATTGCAGAACCTGAACGACGCATCACCCACATCGTGATTACGTTTCAAACGCCCTTTGGGAACGATAACTCAGCTAGAGTCCAACCAAGGCTCTGGGAACATCTTCACACTCTGATCAATTCAGGAGAATCGCACTACAGGCCTCTTAAGGGCCCCCCTATCATTAACAAATCTCTATTCAGAGCACCTTAACCGAGTTTGCATAACGTCGTAACGGCATTATTACTTGAAGCCGGGAGCGTTTACAAAATTGGCGACAGCACTCAGGATATTGATTATTGTTCTGATGTAAACGCCCCGGCTTCAAGTAAATGCCGTACGACGTTACAAACTCGGTTAAGGTGCTCTGAATAGAGATTAGTTACTGATATGGGGGCCCTTAAGAGGGCCGGGTAATGCGTTCGCTTGAAGTCTTCAGCGTTGAAGATGTCCTAGAGCCTTGGGTGGACTCTGGTTGATTTGTTGCTCCCGTGGTTGAGCTGTGATCGCGTTGTGGATGGTGTCCTGCAGGTCCTGCACTCAATTGGCTCGTCTCTCCGGTATCCCGCAACAGGATGAGTAGGTATTGACAGCCGACAGAGCGCACACGTATTGACAACCGACAGAACGCACACGCGTGAAGCAGGTAGAAGGCAAATGCCACAACTGACTTGCATGGTAAATTACCGTGCTTAAATAGCATGCAATATGTGTACTTGCATACTATTGGTTAAACGTGGTTAAACGTGGTTAAACGGCAATTTGCTTTTTTCTCATTGGTGCAACGTAAATAAATTTGAATTTAATTTACGCAATATGTCGGCGATTGATTTGTGTCGTTACAACACTTTCCTCTCTGAAAAAAAGAAAAAAATATTCCTCTCTGCGAGGCTAGATAAGAAATGCATGACAGAGTTCGAACCAAGTTAAGCAAAAATATGATGAACCATAAGTGCTGGGCTTAAATATGCTTGTTGGTTGCTTCAACAATGATATGATGCCAGGTAACCACTAGGAATTGCTACACAAATTGTTAGCTCTAGTGGACGGTCATAGCACGTGAGGCAAAATAGAGCAGTGTAAGTTTTGGAGCCGCAGCGTGAAGATTTCGAGGTAAATCGCCTCTGAATTTGCCAGGTTTAAGTTAAAAACCTAAGCAGGTTGGATCGTTGTCAATGTGTTTGTATACGACCAAAGGAGCTAAAGTGCTCGACGTTGTGGTCATAGCATTTGTAGAGTGGTCTTTGTGAAATAGATAAAGTTGAGATATGCATTGAAAGTGGCCTGTACCATGATATGAAGCTGATCACTACTTAGTGTTGCTACACGAAAGCGTTAGCTCTAAGTAGCTGGTCATACCAAAATAGGCAGTGTAATGTCATGTGTGAGAAATACATTATAATGTAAAATATATACATTAAAATCAAAGGTAATTGCATAAAAATATGTACACGAACATTGCCTCAGAGATGGCATAATACCAAAGAACTGTTCAAAATGCTACACAATTGTTAGCTAAGAACAGGTGGTTATGCCACGTGAGACAATTACTAAAAATTAACGTAAAGTTAAAAAAAAATTTTATAGTTAAATGTTAATGTTTAAAAAAAATTAATTACGCGTTATACAAAGCAGGTTGAGATTGTGGGCAGACGGAGCCTGAGACGTGTGTAGAAGGTTGAACGCTCTCAGGATCAGGTGGTTCGATAAACGGTTTTAACCTGTCTATGCTTACTGATGTCGGTGTAGCGCCTTGCATAATGATGAAGTATTTTGGCTGTTTTAGTAAAATCGGGTAAGGACCGCGATACTTGGGTTGTAGTGGTGCAACAGCAGTATTGTTGCGAACGAGTACTCTCTTGCAGCTGTGGAGCTGTGGGTGAACGAAGACTGGACGAGGCGTGTGTCTCGGCTGCTGTTCGGACATGTTACCGAAATGAAGTCGAAGGCGGGTAGCTTCGTTCTTGTGGGTCATCTTGTGCCGGTAGTAGACGTGGGAGCTGACTAGGCAGGCGTAGATCCATGCCATACAAGAGTTGTGACGCAGACGTTTTAATGGATTCTCGAGTACGAGAACGCATGGCCAGCAGAACTAAAGGTAGTGCATCGACCCAGTTGCCATTAATGGACGAGGATGCTAAAGCTGCTTTGAGTTCTCTATGCATTCTCTCTACCATGCCATTAGCTTGGGGATGGTAGGCAGTCGTCTGGCGTAAGATGCATCCCATGTACCGCAAGGTGGTTTTGAAACGATCAGATGAGAAGCAAGTGCCTCTGTCCGTGATGACCTCATTGGGAACACCGTAATTGGATATCCATGCAGAGATAAAACCGTTAGTTACTTCGTCTGCAGAAATGGTGCCAAGAGGTAATGCCGCAGGCCACCGTGTAAATCTATCGATCATAGTTAGAAGGTAGCTGAAACCTTGAACCTTTGTCAGATGAACTATGTCGATGTGGACGATGGCTAGGCGAGAAGTAGACCGAAAATGTTGCAACTTAGAACGAGTGTGTCGTGTGATCTTGTTTTTCTGACAAATTGCACACTCTGAGACCCATCGTTTAACATTCTGCCTAAGTCTGTGACCCCAGAAACGAGTCTGTAAGAAGTCGGACAGTCGCTTGGCTTCCTGGGTGAGAAATTGAGTGAATTGAATCGAAAACCTTCCTCTGAAGGCTGGTCGGCAGAACTGGCTTGTTGGGCTGCGTACCCGTGAAGTAAACAATTGGTAAGCCTTCCCACAGACGGCATATGAACTTGGTTGGGTGACGGGCTATTGATCTTTGAATGTGAATGTCACCGCGTTGTTCAGTTCGCAGGAGAGTTGGCGTTAGTGCAGGTTCACTGAGTGCCACGGAGTTGACAGTGAATGGTGACGGTGAAGGTGGTTGTAGAGAGACGTCTGGCCTAGACAGGGCATCTGCAATGAAGTTCTGTTTGCCCTTGACGTGAAAGACGTCAAATTGCCATTCGCTTAGACGAGAAAGCTGTCTTTCCACTCTGGCAGGGTACTTGGCGATAGATGAAGTTGCGTTTCGAAGTGCGCTAACTAGTGGTGCATGATCTGTGAAAACAACAAATCTGCTACTGCCAATGATGCTGATAAAATGGCGCACTGCGTCGTGGATGGCGAGAAGTTCACGGCCGAAAGTGTCGTACCTCGTTTCTACTGGTTGGAGAGTACGCGAGTAGAAACTGATAGGCTTCCGAACTCCGTCGATCTCTTGTTCCAAAGTGGCTCCAATAGCGAATTCAGAAGCATCTGTCGTGAGTAGAAATGGCTTTTCGAAATCTGGATGCGTTAGCATTGTGGCATTTGCTAACGAGTTGATGGCAAGTCGAAGTAATTCCTCGTCTTCGGATGACCAAGCAATGATGGAATTCTTGCTAAGTCCTTTTCGGTTCCGCAGGTGCCTGCACAAAGGATAAAGTTGTTTTGAAAGGCCTGGAAGGAACTTGCGATAATAGTTTAGTACTCCCAGGATTTTCTGCAAATCGCTCAAAGTCCTTGGTGACTTGATATTCTTGATTGAATTCGTCTTTGACGGCAACGGTTGAATACCTTGGGCCGTGATACGATGCCCTAAGAAGTCGACGGATGAAGTTGCAATCTGCGTCTTGTCACAGTTGATCTTGAGTCCGTGGTTGGATAAGCGTGAGAGGACATTTCGTAGATGCTTCGCATGAGATTCTAGATCTGGACTGAATACCATAATGTCATCGAGATATGACATACAATAAGCAGAGTCGTCGCGAAGTATGTTGTCCATGAATCTTTGAAATGTCTGTGTAGCACACTTAAGTCCAAAAGGCATGTAAAGGTATTCGAAAAGGCCAAATGGAGTGATGACAGCAGTTTTCTCGATATCCTCTGGTGCTACCGGGATGTGATGGTAGGCTTGTCTAAGGTCAATTACTGAGAAGAAATTGCTGCCGTTGAGTTTTTCAAGTAATGTGTTGATATTTGGAATAGGATATGCATCAGATTTTGTCACTGAATTTAGCTTACGGTAGTCTCCACAGGCTCTGTACGATCCGTTTGATTTTGAGACTAAGTGCAGTGGTGACGCCCATGAACTTTTCGATGGTCTGATGATTCCCTCTTCCAAAAGCCTTGAGAATTCTTCTTGGGCAGCTTTCAGCTTAGCAGGAGCCAGTGGTCGCTTCTTGAGTGCAATAGGTTGTCCTTCTGTGACGATATGATGCATCGTGTTGGAGACTCGCAGATCGGATTTGTTAAGATCGAAAAGCGATTTGTATTTTCGAAGAGCTGCTGATATCTCTGCTGAATGATGCACTGGGGTTGGCTGAATGACCTGTAACTCCAAACGCTCGGAGGCAAGTGTCCAAAAGCTTTGTTCAAGTCCGGTGGAGGGGTCGATGATCTTTTGATTGGCAAGATCAACAATGAGCCGAAATTTTAGAAGGAAATCAAGGCCTATTATATTATGTGAGACCTTGGCAATGATGAAGTTGTGGGAAAATTCACGTCGTAGACCTATGTTGAGTGTGCGGTATTGGCAGCCATAAGTTGGTATGGGCTCGCCTGTAGCTGTTGCGAGAAGAACGCCTAGCGACATCTCGGCCATTGAATCACCTTTGAGAACTGAGACTGCCGCACCTGTGTCTACGATGTACTCTTCGCCAGTTTTGAAATCAAGAAGGTGCAGAAGTTCGTTTGGCTGTTTGGCCGGGTCATGCAAACAAGTAGGCTGGTGATTGCGACCGGCATTGTCTGTTTGGTTCTCTATGTGAAAAATTCGGCGTGGACGAAAAGAGTCGACAGGGATGTCGGATTGTAGTTGGCTTCTTCCCTGTAGCGCCGTTGATGCCGTTGATGTGCAGAAAGTACGGTCTTCTACTTCCTGCGCCAGACGTTTCCCGATACTGATGCACCCTTGTGCCTGCGGTCTGTTGTCCTCTCCGTCAGCTGTGGAAATTGACACTCATTCGGAAATTCTTCGGAACGACAAAGACAAACTTGGCAAGCATAAAAAACTTCTGGTGGTTATAACACCAGTTCTTTGGAGCATATTTATTAAATGATTGCGGAGATCTCGATCGCCGCCTACCATTATAATTTGACTTGGAAACGAATTTTGGTCGAGCATTCACATGATTTATCTCCGATTTGGTAATGGCCAATCCTTCTAGAACTTTGGCCATGTTCGCCACTGTTCTCTCTAAGGAGGAGATTCTATCATCTTGCGGGGGTGAAGAAAAGGATGATGGATTCACTTTGGGTTCCAAAACCCTATATTCTAACTCACATCTCTCAGATAAGTCATCTATAGAGAGAGTGTTGGGGAGCTGTCTGGCAAAGAGTTTTAATGTTTGGGGAAGATTGTTAATAAAAACAACCTTAGCCTCATGGTCAGAAATGTTGGTTTTATACCAACGTTTCCGTAATTCCCTCAGTATTTCTATGGGGCCAAGATTTGGCATATCTAACTGCGCATATTTGTTTATTATCTGCTCAGTTTCAGTGGGTCCAAGCAAGGATTCTACCTCGTTTTGTAGGCCCAAAATGGGATTAGGTAGCTTCCTAATGGCCTCAAGCTTAGGATAAATCCGTCGCTGCAATTCAGAAGGTAGTTTAGCAAAAACCTTTGACAGTTTTTGATGACTGTCATAATCAGGAAACGGGGAGAAAGCGGAGTCTACGCGCATAAAGAATAGCTCACTATCTCCATCCCAAACAGGAACATCAATATCTAAAATTGGACCTGACATTTTAACAATCTTACGGGATCTTAAAAGCATAAATTTATAAGCAATATGAAAATGTATATATAAATGTATAAATATATAACGAAACGCTTACCCACAAACAGCTTCCACTGTTGCTTGATATTGTCCAGTACAAAAGGAAAAAACGAACAGAGGCCCCGATGGCCTTTGATGACAATGTATTATTATTTCAACACAGAACAGCGTCACTCCTTCCAAAAATTGAAATTGTCCCGTAGGGAAGACAAACAAGGGCCCGTTGCCAATGAATTATTATTTTCAACAGCAAGAATAACACACTGCTTCCAAAATTTGAAATTTTCCTTTAGGGAAGACGAACAGAGGCCTCGTTAGCCTTTGAATGCTCACACCACAAATTCACGAATATATACCCAACAAAATTTTAGAAAAGCCAGGATCAGGGTGTAAAGAAAACGCGAATGTTAGTCGATTTATCCCAAATAGATTGCACAATCACGGTAAAGAAAACACAAATGTCAATCTATTATTATATCCTCCAATACACACCACGAATATATATATATATACCCAAAAAATTCAACAGATGACCACGATTTATCCCAAATAAATGAAAAAGGAAGTCAATTTTATTTATACCAAAAAAATCAGAACAATAATCACTATCCTGGCGCGGTCGCCAATTTTGTAAACGCCCCGGCTTCAAGTAAATGCCGTACGACGTTACAAACTCGGTTAAGGTGCTCTGAATAGAGATTAGTTGCTGATATGGGGGCCCTTAAGAGGGCCAGGTAATACGTTCGCTTGAAGTCTTCCGAAGTGAAGATGTCCTAGAGCCTTGGGTGGACTCTGGTTGAATGTTGACTCCCGTGGTTGAGCTGTGATCGCGTTGTGTATGGTGTCATGCAGGTCCTGCACTCAATTGGCTCGTCTCTCTGGTATCTCGCATCAAGACGAGTAGGGATTGACAACCGGTAAAGTGCAATATGCGCTGACAGCCGATCGAGCAAATACGCGAAGCAGGTAGAATGCAAATGCCACAACTGACTTGCATGGTAAATTACCGTGCTTAAATAGCATGCAATGTGTGCTTGCATACTATTGGTTAAACGTCGTTTAACGTGGTTAAACGGCAATTTGCTTTTTTCTCATTGGTGCAACGTAAATAGATTTGAATTTTATTTACGCAATATGTCACCGATTGATTTGTGTCGTTACACATGCTATTTAAGCACGGCAATTTACCATGCAAGTCAATTGTGGCATTTGCATTCTACCTGCTTCACGCGTGTGCGTTCTGTCGGCTGTCAATACCTAAGCTGGTGATTTGATAGTTTCACCAACAACTAACTACATCCGTGACTCATCTTGTTGCGGTATACCCGGAGAGACGAGCCAATTAAGTGCAGAACCTGCAGGACGCTATCCACATCGTGATTACAGCTCAACCACGGGAGCGACAACTCAACCAGAGTCCACCCAAGGCTCTAGGACATCTTCACACTCTGAAGACTTAGAGAGAACGCATTACCAGGCCCTCTTAAGGGCCCCCATATCAGTAACTAATCTCTATTCAGAGCACCTTAACCGAGTTTGTAACGTCGTACGGCATTTACTTGAAGCCGGGGCGTTTACAAAATTGGCGACCGCGCCAGGATATTGATTATTGTTCTGATTTTTTTTGGTATAAATAAAATTGACTTCCTTTTTCATCTATTTGGGATAAAAATCGATTAAGATTTGCGTTTTATCTACCGTGATCGTGGTCTTCTGGGAATTCTGTTGGGTATATATTCGTGGATTTGTGGTGAATTTTTTTTGGGGTATTATAATAATAATTATAATAATACAGAATCTGTTCGTCTTTCCTACGTACAAAACGGCACCGTACGTACTGGACAGGCTAAATTGCGGATAATTTCAATTTTTGGAAGCAGTTACTGTTCTGCGCTCATTCAACTGTGGAAAATAATAATACATTGGCATCAAAGGCCAACGGGGCCTCTGTTCATCTTTCCTACGTACTAAACGGCACCGTACGTACTCGACAGACTCAATTGCGGATTTTTGGAAGAAGTTATTTCGTGCTTTTGTTCTGCGCTCATTCAACTGTGGAAGCTGTTTGTGGGTAAGCGTTTCGTTAAAGTATATTTATACATTTTCATATTGCTTATAAATTTATGCTTTTAAGATCCCGTAAGATTGTTAAAATGTCAGGTCCAATTTTAGATATTGATGTTCCTGTTTGGGATGGAGATAGTGAGCTATTCTTTATGCGCGTAGACTCCGCTTTCTCCCCGTTTCCTGATTATGACAGTCATCAAAAACTGTCGAAGGTTTTTGCTAAACTACCTTCTGAATTACAGCGACGGATTTATCCTAAGCTTGAGGCCATTAGGAAGCTACCTAATCCCATTTTGGGCCTACAAAACGAGGTAGAATCCTTGCTTGGACCCACGGAAACTGAGCAGATAATAAACAAATATGCGCAGTTAGACATGCCAAATCTTGGCCCCATCGAAATACTGAGGGAATTACGGAAACGTTGGTATAAAACCAACAAAGGTTGTTTTTATTAACAATCTTCCCCAAACATTAAAACTCTTTGCCAGACAGCTCCCCAACACTCTCTCTATAGATGACTTATCTGAGAGATGTGAGTTAGAATATAGGGTTTTGGAACCAAAAGTGAATCCATCATCCTTTTCTTCACCCCCGCAAGATGATAGACTCTCCTCTTTAGAGAGGACAGTGGCGAACATGGCCAAAGTTCTAGAAGGATTGGCCATTACCAAATCCGAGCTAAATCAAGTGAATGCTCGACAAAAATTCGTTTCCAAGTCAAATTATAACGGTAGGCGGCGATCGAGATCCCCGCAATCCTTTAACAAATATGCCCCAAAGAACTGGTGTTATAACCACCAGAAGTTTTTTATGCTTGCCAAGTTTGTCTTTGTCGTTCCGAAGAATTTCCGAATGAGTGTCAATTTCCACAGCTGACGGAGAGGACAACAGACCGCAGGCACAAGGGTGCATCAGTATCGGGAAACGTCTGGCGCAGGAAGTAGAAGACCGTACTTTCTGCACATCAACGGCATCAACGGCGCTACAGGGAAGAAGCCAACTACAATCCGACATCCCTGTCGACTCTTTTCGTCCACGCCGAATTTTTCACATAGAGAACCAAACAGACAATGCCGGTCGCAATCACCAGCCTACTTGTTTGCATGACCCGGCCAAACAGCCAAACGAACTTCTGCACCTTCTTGATTTCAAAACTGGCGAAGAGTACATCGTAGACACAGGTGCGGCAGTCTCAGTTCTCAAAGGTGATTCAATGGCCGAGATGTCGCTAGGCGTTCTTCTCGCAACAGCTACAGGCGAGCCCATACCAACTTATGGCTGCCAATACCGCACACTCAACATAGGTCTACGACGTGAATTTTCCCACAACTTCATCATTGCCAAGGTCTCACATAATATAATAGGCCTTGATTTCCTTCTAAAATTTCGGCTCATTGTTGATCTTGCCAATCAAAAGATCATCGACCCCTCCACCGGACTTGAACAAAGCTTTTGGACACTTGCCTCCGAGCGTTTGGAGTTACAGGTCATTCAGCCAACCCCAGTGCATCATTCAGCAGAGATATCAGCAGCTCTTCGAAAATACAAATCGCTTTTCGATCTGGCTCCTGCTAAGCTGAAAGCTGCCCAAGAAGAATTCTCAAGGCTTTTGGAAGAGGGAATCATCAGACCATCGAAAAGTTCATGGGCGTCACCACTGCATTTAGTCTCTAAATCAAACGGATCGTTTAGAGCCTGTGGAGACTACCTTAAGCTAAATTCAGTGACAAAATCTGATGAATATCCTATTCCAAATATTAATACTTCACTTGAAAAACTCAACGGCAGCAATTTCTTTTCAGTGATTGACCTCAGACAAGCGTACCATCACATACCGGTAGCAACAGAGGATATTGAGAAAACTGCAGTCATTACTCCATTTGGCCTTTTTGAATATCTTTACATGCCTTTTGGACTTAAGTGTGCTACTCAGACATTTCAAAGATTCATAGACAAAATACTTCGCGACGACCCTGCTTATTGTATGTCATATCTCGATGACATTATGGTATTCAGTCCAGATCTAGAATCTCATGCGAAACATCTACGAAATGTCCTCACACGCTTATCCAACCACGGACTCAAGATCAACTGTGACAAGACGCAGATTGCAGATTGTAAGTTGTAAATTTAGGAACCTCTGTTCAGCATGCGAAGAATCAGGATGCACTGTTGATCCATTACAAAGTATAATTTAAGATATCTTTTTTACTTGCTGAGTATATAGGTTATAATAATCTTCAAAGGCGAGCTAGGACGAATGTTTTCCTAAAATGGATGACAAAATGGCGATGCTGGATTTATCAAATTCATCTGATATGTTTTAACTGGCACAGATCAGGTAAATAATAATGCTTTCATTTTCCGATCCTTCTCGTTTACTATGATTTAGAAATCGAATTAAGATGTCGATAACGTTTAAACCTAAAGTAACAAAAGTGGTAATCACCAATATGGTTTATTTGGTTATAGAAAATGCGTTTTTCAGGACAGAGTCAATCCAAATCTGAAACTGACCATCTTATACGGTATTTACATAACCATGAATTTCAGAACAACTACCAATCTAACAATAAATCAACCGTGCCGTAGGATAAATAGAGCCGCCTTATCCGTAGATTCTGAAAGAATCACGGTTAGCCAGAACTTTTTTTTCCGAGTCTACCTCTAACTTTACGGTGTTCATTTCGCACAAAAAACAATAATTGCCTAACAAAATGTGCGTGCAACGGAAATTTGAAAGTATCAAGGGAATTGTTTTCTTGATAAAGTTCACAAGGAATAACATATTATTCGCCATAAGGAAACTTCTTACGCTATTTCCGCTCTAGAATAAAATTTTCTTCATTTTTACTATTTAGAAAGCTTCAATCGAGACATATTTGTGAAGAAAAGTTAAGGAATTTCACAGTAATGCGGCAGTTATGTGTCAGTAGATTAGACATGATTAAATGTGCTAATGCTAATGATATACAGAATTAAGCAATCAATAGTAAACCTTATTCAAAGCAGAACGTAATTGGTATATATATAAAGCAAAGGTGAGTATGATATATGGACCTAATCAAAATAATGCTGATAGTAAACCTTATTCGGTCCAAAAGCGCAATACACACACATATGTAGTTAAAATTGTACAGATTTAAATCTTTGAATGTAAGTATTATAAAATATTTTAATTTTTATTATCTGCAGGTGCTCATCCCCACGACAAGTTACTTTTGTGACGGATGCTATGACACAGAAACCGAATAAACGTTAGTCGACTAAGGCCAAACGGGATTTCGACCCAGCCCCATCAACTTCAACTCCCAATACCGAAACTACCATCGACACCACCCAGGACTGTTGCGTCTCAGCCCCTGATCAGTCTCTGTCCTTGCTCACCCCATCAACTCAGCTTCAGAGCGCCCCCTCGAGCCCAGATATCTCGCCTCCCTTTTGCTTTCAAACCCTCCAATTACCTCGCCCACCCGACAAACACGGGACAAAAGAAATCCAGATCGACGCTGACTACTCCATCCTCGTCAACGAGCGGTCAGCCACCCTCATCAGCCCTAGATCTCGCCCCGCGCGCCAGCGGAAAGCTCACGCTCGCTTCTCTTCCCCGATCTAACCATCACTCTCTCAGAGCACTCTCAGCAATTCTCATCAATTGCAGGTCACATACGCCAAAAATCAATCAACTACGAGCTTTTCTATCCTCTAACGAGATAGACATATGCTTTCTTGTTGAAACCTGGCTGACCCTCCTATCCACTGTGAGGACCTTTTCCTCATTCATGGTTACAAGTTCCTTCGTAGCGACAGAACTGTCGGTCGTGTGGGCGGACAAGCTGCCTATGTCCGATCTCTTCTTATGCCCAAACGTTTGTCAACATCGAACTCTCAAGGATTGGAATTTTTCTCGTTCAGCTACAAATCCATAACCAAAACTTATCTACCTGTGTAGTCTACAGACCCCCTAATCTCTCACTCATCGACGACACTCGCGCGGCCCAACTTCTATCTACTTTTTTCTCTTTGCACTCCGATCGTTACGTCGTTGTGGGTGACCTCAACCTCCCCATTGTTAACTGGCATAATCTAGCTTCTGAAAGTCACCCACTGCTTCAACTCTTCGCGGACAACCTGTTACACAAATTCGTGCACTTTCCTACCCGAGGAAACAACCAACTGGATTGTGTACTCTCCAACAACGAGGAGACTGATGCTCATTCTCAAAGGTGAATATGATATATGGACCTAATCAAAATAATGCTGATAGTAAACCTAATTCGGTCCAAAAGCGCAATACACACACATATGTAGTTAAAATTGTACAGATTTAAATCTTTGAATGTAAGTATTATAAAATATTTTAATTTTTATTATCTGCAGGTGCTCATCCCCACGACAAGTTACTTTTGTGACGGATGCTATGACACAGAAACCGAATAAACGTTAGTCGACTAAGGCCAAACGGGATTTCGACCCAGCCCCATCAACTTCAACTCCCAATACCGAAACTACCATCGACACCACCCAGGACTGTTGCGTCTCAGCCCCTGATCAGTCTCTGTCCTTGCTCACCCCATCAACTCAGCTTCAGAGCGCCCCCTCGAGCCCAGATATCTCGCCTCCCTTTTGCATTCAAACCCTCCAATTACCTCGCCCACCCGACAAACACGGGACAAAAGAAATCCAGATCGACGCTGACTACTCCATCCTCGTCAACGAGCGGTCAGCCACCCTCATCAGCCCTAGATCTCGCCCCGCGCGCCAGCGGAAAGCTCACGCTCGCTTCTCTTCCCCGATCTAACCATCACTCTCTCAGAGCACTCTCAGCAATTCTCATCAATTGCAGGTCACATACGCCAAAAATCAATCAACTACGAGCTTTTCTATCCTCTAACGAGATAGACATATGCTTTCTTGTTGAAACCTGGCTGACCCTCCTATCCACTGTGAGGACCTTTTCCTCATTCATGGTTACAAGTTCCTTCGTAGCGACAGAACTGTCGGTCGTGTGGGCGGACAAGCTGCCTATGTCCGATCTCTTCTTATGCCCAAACGTTTGTCAACATCGAACTCTCAAGGATTGGAATTTTTCTCGTTCAGCTACAAATCCATAACCAAAACTTATCTACCTGTGTAGTCTACAGACCCCTAATCTCTCACTCATCGACGACACTCGCGCGAAGGCCCAACTTCTATCTACTTTTTCTCTTACACTCCGATCGTTTACGTCGTTGTGGGTGACCTCAACCTCCCCATTGTTAACTGGCATAATCTAGCTTCTGAAAGTCACCCACTGCTTCAACTCTTCGCCTGGACAACCTGTTACACAAATTCGTGCACTTTCCTACCCGAGGAAACAACCAACTGGATTGTGACTCGCCAACAACGAGGGAGACTGATGCTCATTCTCAAAGGTGAATATGATATATGGACCTAATCAAAATAATGCTGATAGTAAACCTTATTCGGTCCAAAAGCGCAATACACACACATATGTAGTTAAAATTGTACAGATTTAAATCTTTGAATGTAAGTATTATAAAATATTTTAATTTTTATTATCTGCAGGTGCTCATCCCCACGACAAGTTACTTTTGTGACGGATGCTATGACCCAGAAACCGAATAAACGTTAGTCGACTAAGGCCAAACGGGATTTCGACCCAGCCCCATCAACTTCAACTCCCAATACCGAAACTACCATCGACACCACCCAGGACTGTTGCGTCTCAGCCCCTGATCAGTCTCTGTCCTTGCTCACCCCATCAACTCAGCTTCAGAGCGCCCCCTCGAGCCCAGATATCTCGCCTCCCTTTTGCTTTCAAACCCTCCAATTACCTCGCCCACCCGACAAACACGGGACAAAAGAAATCCAGATCGACGCTGACTACTCCATCCTCGTCAACGAGCGGTCAGCCACCCTCATCAGCCCTAGATCTCGCCCCGCGCGCCAGCGGAAAGCTCACGCTCGCTTCTCTTCCCCGATCTAACCATCACTCTCTCAGAGCACTCTCAGCAATTCTCATCAATTGCAGGTCACATACGCCAAAAATCAATCAACTACGAGCTTTTCTATCCTCTAACGAGATAGACATATGCTTTCTTGTTGAAACCTGGCTGACCCTCCTATCCACTGTGAGGACCTTTTCCTCATTCATGGTTACAAGTTCCTTCGTAGCGACAGAACTGTCGGTCGTGTGGGCGGACAAGCTGCCTATGTCCGATCTCTTCTTATGCCCAAACGTTTGTCAACATCGAACTCTCAAGGATTGGAATTTTTCTCGTTCAGCTACAAATCCATAACCAAAACTTATCTACCTGTGTAGTCTACAGACCCCCTAATCTCTCACTCATCGACGACACTCGCGCGGCCCAACTTCTATCTACTTTTTTCTCTTTACACTCCGATCGTTACGTCGTTGTGGGTGACCTCAACCTCCCCATTGTTAACTGGCATAATCTAGCTTCTGAAAGTCACCCACTGCTTCAACTCTTCGCGGACAACCTGTTACACAAATTCGTGCACTTTCCTACCCGAGGAAACAACCAACTGGATTGTGTACTCTCCAACAACGAGGAGACTGATGCTCATTCTCGGGAGATCTTCCCTAATCTTGATCAGTCAGTTGAACACTCTGTTTAAGGCACGCGACAACCTCGCACGCAACTCTCGACTACGCAATTCGTCACTTGCCCGCGCCCTCGCACTGAGACGTATCGATAGGCACATTAAACAGGTTATCAACAAACAAGCGTTCCACATCGAAAGACGCATCCGCGCAGCTCCTAATCCCCGGGCAAATTTCGCTATCATCAAACACCAATTGCTGCAAAAGCCCAAAACCTCGTATATTAACTTCTCTCAGTCAGACGACTTCTGCTTCGTCAAAGAGTATCTGACTTACCTCCTGGACTCCTTTTCCACTCCCACTCCGCCAGTCGAGATGTTAGACAACGGAGACACCGAGCACCTACGCTGGCTCTACGACTCACCGGTTTCCGTCGCCCAAACAATTAAAGACATTAATACTAAAAACAAATTTGATCAATATGGTGTTTCGATCAGCATGATTGATCTTCTAGGCTGGAACGTTTTCTCTCTGATTGCATTGTTATTAATCATTGTCTCGAAACCACCTATCTTCCCCCGGCCTCAAACTAAATCCCACCAAGACTCGTCTAATGAAACTCTCTTCTGATCCATTCTGCTCTATCCCGGTTGCCAATTATCCCCTTGACATAGAAATAATAGATTCGGCTAAACATCTTGGCATTCATTTTTCAAAATCCCTAGACTTCTCCCCACATCTTACGCACACTACTTCCAAACTCTTCAAATGGGCCCTTCTGATCTGTTTTAAGACTAACAACCCCATTCTCCAACTCACGTTATTCAAGGTCTACGTTCTGCCCCTCATTTCATACGCCAGCGAATTCTACTGTCCTCTCACTCTCGCCTCCTCGTATACTATTGAACAGGTATCCTCCAGATTTCCAAAGCGAGTCTTCCCGCAATGCCAAAATTATCGGGAACGCCTACTCCTGGCAAATCTTCTTCCGCTTTGGTTCACCCGTCACCTTCGAGTCATTTCTTTTATCCATAAGATCACAACTTGCTTACCACTCTCCAACTTTGCCCACCCAAGTCACCACTACGCCACACGTTCTAGTAACTCTTCTATCCAAGCCAACCATACCCCCACCATATTTAAAAAAAATCTATCTCTTCTCCAAAGCCACTAATGTCTTCAACGCTCTTCCCACAGACATAAAGCTCCTACCCCAGCACGAATTTAAAAAGGCAGCCCATCAGTACTTCTTCAACAAACTTCTTTGTGATACGACCGATTGGAAACGAAACTGGTTCCTTCTCAATCCATAACATTTACTTCACCCCAGGCTATTCTCTTTACTAACTTCGGAGGGCGAAATCCCTCAGGCATTCATCTAATTTTCCACTTTACCCAACTGGTTTTAATCGTTCCTTCTCGACTCACTGATACTTCTCAGCCCATTCCTGACCCCATCATATCCACGTTGTGGATACTTTACTACGTTCTGCTCATCCAATTCTTTTCTCTCTTGTTTCAGCAGACCGCAAACTCAACAGCCCTAGCGATACACCAACGGTTCGCTTCGGACATCGACTCCCCCTCGTCTTCATTCAATCACAACCTCGTTCTACGGATGCCTGCGACCCCTGCAAGACTCACTTGCTTCAATTCAGCAGATCCCATCCAGGTCTATGCTACACTCCATCAACTCAATCTCCACGATAATGGACTCCATCGGTCGACGTGTATCTCCGGTCCGCCATCATTTTCGATCTCACACTTAAACCCAACTGTCCGAACCCAACCTACCTGCCTAGATGCTCTGACACTTCATGGACTATCTCCAATTGATCTTGTCTAGTCAAATGGAACTTCGTTTTTATTTATTTTTCACCAGATTGAACTATCTTGATGTTAATGATAACTTTTCCCTTCATCAACCCCTCCCCCTGCTATTAAATACTTTGCTAGTCACAATTCCATTCACCTCCACATATCCTACCCTTGATTTGTTATTTCAATGGTCGGGCCAGTTGGCCTTTGATGCCAAATAAATGTATTATTAGTATTAAATCATCCAGCAGTTTCTCAATTCAAATCGAACGAATCAGCCAAACGGTCTTCATGAAACAACATATTACTGAAAACAGTGTTTAATTTTAATAAAATCAAGAGAGAATAAAAAATTTCTAATCACGCGATGATGAACATGATAAAATAATACAAGTACAAATTGGCGAGAATCTAAAACACACCCCAAAGAACACGAAAAGTTTTACCTATTTTAATAGATCTAACAGGGAACTAAGTCTATATGCATAAAATATCGAGACACAAGTAGGCCCATTACAGACCAAGAGGAAAAACATCTACTGATGAACGAGTAAAAACCTTTAAGATCACACATATTAAGATTTAAATATACTCGTTAAAAACGGCATGCAGCTATTATATCCTGAGTATTTCCTTGAAACAATAAGCATTTAGCTTTTGCTGTGCACTTCATCACTAAATCAATGTGATTGAATCGTTTTGTTTTCAAGGAAACACGCTTTTAATTTTGCGCGCATATTACAAAATATGCAAACTTTACTATCGAAAAAAATATTTTACACGTGCCGCTAATGATTAAGATATTGTTCCCCCTTTATTTTGAACCACCACAGACAGGCTAATACCCTCGGTACTTTATATCCTTTTCTAATGTAAGCCTGGATCAGATACCGCTGGGGAACAGTAGCTTTTCCACAGCCTCGAGGATCTTAGTCAATTAAATAGGCAAAACAAGAATTGTATAGTGTAGAAAAGGCAATTCATCCAGTAGACCGGTTTTGTCCTTATTGGGAACTCATCATGACCTGGCCAGAATTTGCCGCGCCATTAAAATACTCTTCGTTGTGTAGAACATATATATATGCAAGTATGTATTAGGTGTTGCGAATCCTGTAACAAATTAGTTAGGTTGTGACTATAAGGTTAAACCAAAGACAGCATGAACGGAAAGTATAATCTCATGCACATTCGTTTCGTGCTTACTGGCGACTCATCAGTTGGAGCCGGTATTACACCCTTTAACCACTATATATTTGGGTGAGGAATGTGGGATAATAGGACGCTACGATCTCCTAGACGAATGTGTAAATCCATAGTAGTGAAGCTAGCTTCATGTAAAGTCTCGAAAATGCGACTTCCCCGCTAGCTCACTATATATAATATCCAGACTAATGGCTTATCGATTTTGAAAATTCCGAGTGCCTCCAGTGGAACCCATGTCAACTTCACGCTTTATATCATTGTAGATATTCATCTACCAATACTGAACTGTGTCGCGCTGTTCAAGTAAGTAATAAGTATTTTCTTTTGTTGTCTCATGACTATTTTACCATCATATATGCTACTTTAGCATGCGTTAATTTCACGAGCGGTGATAATGTTTCATTAAATCGATTTCGCTACTAGATATATAATCATTCGTATTGATGATAGATTGGCTATTATGTTCGCCTGATAGTGTAAAAATGGGATTGGTGTTTATCTCATTTCTGCAGTACATGATGAGTTCCCAATAAGGACGAAACCGGTCTACTGGATGAATTTCCTTTTCTATACTATACAATTCTTAGTTTATACTGACATATGTAAGTAATTAATGGGTCAGGTGTTTATATCAAGACTGCAACCTTGATTATAATAATTGTTATCACCATCCGCGCAACCAATGTCCGTTTCATTAGACAAAACAAGTATTTATTTAATAAAATTCCACCAGTATCAAAAGACATCCGACACAAGGTCACAATATAAAAAGCCATATGATCTTATATATTGAGATTTTAGACATAAATATATAAATTACGAGTGCAAGTATATGAAGCATGATTTAATAATGCTTCATAATAAAGGTCTGAGAAAGTATACAATGCGAAAGTTTTAAAGAAAATAATATGAAGCAATAAACAAGATATTTATTTTTTAGTTTTCCGCTTATTATTATTCTTCACTTTAGCGTTTTCCCTTTCCTTGTGCCGGAGTGCTAAAAATAAAAAGACGGAAACAGACAAAATTAGCGTATATATGAACGATAATTTTTCAAAAAGTTAAATAATTCGATTCACTAGAGAAAAACTCATTTTAATTAGGCATGCTATTAATTAAGTTTGGCTTATTTCCTAATACTTAATGAACTACTCATAAAGGTAAGAAGAAAAATTGACATTTGCGTAAATAATAAGTTTATATTAATACATTAAGACCAGAGCCACCACCTGACAGGAATTATTAGTCAAGCCTAAGTACTGTAAATTTTCTTTCCTAACTACTCGGGCCAGGAAAACTTAAACTGAATACATTGGTTTTGATATTTGTTACAGTTTGGAAATTTTGGAAGAATGCTATCAGTCCGGTTGCAATTGAGACCCTACGTAGGTAAATAGGTTTATGATTGTCGTCATGGCGAAGTCAATTCTAATCATATTCTATTTATCAAAAATGTTCATGAACACTCTGGAATTGTTTAGCTTTGTACCGTACCTAATGGACAACTCATGAGCATAGGTAGTTGCTTTGTGGAGCTCTTAGGTCTTCTCCATTCACAAAACGGAATCCTCAAGTAATTTAGTTTCAGCAAATCGCTCGACAGGTTGATGATCCTCACGGATATCTTAGTGAAGACTAACAATTTAGTTAACATGTGGTGGGACAAGAATAATGTCATATCATTCGCCTGTGCCCAATACAGAATGTTATGGAAAAGCGATGCAGCTGTTTTGCACTATTGGCCGTAGTTATAAGAATCCCAAAAAATCATAAATTTCTGATGTTACATTTGTTTTCGAGAAACTGAACATCACTGATCCGCATACGGAGTATTTCTCATCGTATTTGATTATTTGTGTGGAACATAATGAACGACGGCATAAGAAAAACAGTCGACAAGGACACAAGAAATATCTGATGAATGATCTGGTGTTGTGATGAAGATAACCAGAAAACGTTTTCTTTTAAATCATATGAATTTTATTACATTTGGGTTTTGAATAAATATATATTTGGAATTTTAGTGCATAGACATAAGAAATAGCATGAAGTCAGTAAAAAAATGCTTATAATCCATTGCAGTATAACCATAAAATTAGTCGCAATTAGGTGGGAAGAAATATCATAAAGTCAGTACGAAATACTTATAATCCATTGCAGTAAAACCATAAAATTAGTCGCAATTAGGTGTGGGAAGAAATATCATGAAGTCAGCAAAAAATGCTTATAATCCATTGCAGTATAACCATAAAATTAGTTGCAATTAGGTGTGGGCTGTGAGGGAACACTAGAAATGAGAATGGATTGTTTAAGCTGAGTTTTATTCCTCTTTGGTGATCCGCCTCCCAAGGCACGAGTCATGCACTATATTTATAGAGCATCTCGTTTTAAATCACCTACAAAAGCCATCGCTGCTTCTTTGGCAGTCAATATAGCATGCGGTATATTGTACCTTGCCAAGGTAGTCATGTGATGTTAAATCTGATTTTTACCAATAGCTAAGTATGAAATTCTCGAGAAAATACACGCAGATCAAAACCAGCCCGATCTTCAGACTGAAGTATAATATGAGTGGAAGGAAGAGAGATGCATACCTTTTTAGCGTAGCAACAATTCGTCCAACGAAATACCGTAAACACAAAAAAGAAATAGGACAGCCAATATCAAACTCACGAAATTCGTAAACTAACCTTTAACTTGTCTCTTTGCTTCCATTTTCCTTTCTACAAACCAATTTATTCGGCCAGGTTGCCGTGACATCTTTCTGTTGCCCGATGAGCACTGTTCACCTAGTTTTTTAGAAATCCGCTCAATTCTGGCAATTTGAGCGGAAGCTGTTCTCAGCTCCTTTTCCTCCGCCTCGGCTTCAAGAATTCGTTCAACAATCGGTTCAAGACGCTTAATACGCTCGTCGAATCGAGTTAAAACGTCTGCAAAGTGCAAATACGGCATTTATGTTCACAATTGTTAATGCCATTTATACATTTGATAATTTGAGTATATAAAATTAATTGCAAAAATCCACCATAAGTTTCATAAGATTTGTATCTTTAAAGTGATAAACAAAGCAAAAATGAAGTTTTCGGCCTTAGCTTAACTATTTCAAATACATCTTTACATTACTTAATTTTCTATCACACAGTTTTCGAGAATTCGATTGATTGCCTTAAATAAATATTACTAATTTTTCAATAGCCTTGATATGGTATAAAATTGATGTGACTAGGATCTAAAACAACACCCATCAGGCGAAATACAACTTCTAGTCTGCATATGGTAGACCAACTTCCACTAACTCTGATTATAAATCTTTTACCGCCTGTTTGGCATGTCTCGAGGAAAAATCAACTCCACACTGTTTTGCAGATCACATTTTAAGGTGTAAATGCTAGATGTTCATCATTGAATAAAAATCTAAAGGATTTTTGTGAGACCGTCCCTTCTGTGCATGAAGCCAGGTTACTCCACGAGTCGGCCGCTACATAAATAAAATAAGCTGTGTTAACTGGCATAATCAAGACCACTAATTTACTAACCTCATATACACAAGGTAAACAGAATATATGTACTCGTTTTTACACATATGGCGCTTTTTTATTCTCCGCCTAGCATGATTAAAGTATAATATCCAAAAGCGTTTATTTTACCTTCATGATATGCTTAAATTTTCGTATGTGAAAACAGTGTCCGTTCACAATTATTAATTGCATTGACATAAAACTTAAATTTTGACATGAAAAGACTATCATATAATACGAAACATTGTAAAAAATATTCAAACTGAAAACTATGCGATACAATATTAAACTAAAAGTCTAACGATGCTTAAATGAAAAGTAGTTGTTTGGGTGACCTACTTTGCGGTATGACTCTCGCTTTAACAGGATACGGTGCTTCACGAATTATTTGCTTCAAAAGTTTTCTGTCAGACTCCAATACTAAAGAAACAGATCTAATAGCAAAGTTAAAACGTGAGTAAAAACACTCCACAATAACGTCAATGAAAATGAAATGATAAATAACACACAATGATTTAATGAAATGAATCACACGTATTCATCATAACAAGATCAAATCATATCACTTTAAATTAAAATAAATATCAGAGAAAATATCTTAATTACATGGCAATATACCTACATATATTGGTTTTCTGGTAAAGCCAGAAACAATGTTAAGATTAAAGGCACATTTTATTACAATTTCTAGACAGGACATGAGTTAATGTACAACAAATATATTTCGATCGGTCCTAGATCTAATTACGTCAAACGTATTGTTATACATGAAAGGTGGCCCCGTTCATTTCAACAGAAGCACTGATAATCAAGTTAGTTGTTTATCAATAAGGAGCCTCCTTTCTTCAGAGTGAAAAGAGAATTGTCTGTATAATCTTGACAAAATATCAGTAAATGCATCAGCAAATATCAACAACAAATAAGTTATTCTGACGATATCTCCGTTGTTTTTAAAAGAGAGTAAAAGTGACGAGGGCGGCTTCAAATTTAAAAAAGGCTATCATGAACAGTTTCCAATCAAAATAAGACAAGATTGCCTTCTTTTTTTAGATGGGCTTATCTAAATATTTATAAGGGAACTGGAAGAACAACTTATCATAAATCGTCTCTGAAAGGGTATCAAATCTACAGAAATTGTGTTCCGTGTCAAAACAAACATCAATGGTTCATAGCTGTTTTCAAGAATCTACAAACGGATTATTTTAGATTTAAACGACGACGAATATAATTGACTTAGAATGACTTTAGATCTAATGGTCATCCTTAACAACAGGTTCAAAGAGGAGTACAAAAGAGAATCGTGTTTTTGTAGCAAAAAAGAAAGCAATTAACCAGAAAAATTCATTTAAAACAGAGGCTGTTCCTGCATAATGGATAAATAAGTGGAAGCAACATTAACACGCACAATTAATGCACGCCACATAGAGGTGCGTATTGTTATAATTTTCAGCCATAGAAATTGTAGATACGAGACAATTATAAAATGTTTCTTTAATCTGACAAAATTTCGTTTTAAATTTGGACACTATAAATTTTATAAATTAAAATATTTAAGCAAACATATACTCGGAAATTATTAACTATATAAAAAATAATTCTCGAATGCCTTCTGAAGAAAAAATATATATTTAAAACGCTGCTTTAAAATAAGTCAGAAAGCAATATTCGAAAATAGCAGCACACGTAGCAACTAACATAATAGCATGGACAATTTGAACAGTTACAATTTATTACGCTATTTATCAAAGTATTATATTATCGACTAATTTCAAAGTCATATTCCGTAATTCCGATTTTTACAGATTTATAACCAGCTTCAGCTTTATGAGTTAAAATTGAAAATTTACAATGACAAATATAATGCATATGAAGTAAAAATAAATAGAATAGAACATAATAGAGCTGGAGAAGCTAAAACAGAAAAATACAACGACAACGTAGAATAAGCCACTTATATATGAATTGAGTTCTTTGAATTAAATGATTTAGTTGCTTACCTGCCAGAGTTTGCAGCTCTTGCCGTTCTGCCCACACGGTGGATATATTGTTTCAGAGTTGGAGGCAAGCTATAATTGATCACCTATTGATAACAATCATAAACGTATTGATAAACAATCATACGTAATTACACATGTGAGTTGAACTAATTAAATTGGTACGTAGAATAGCTAATTAATGTTTTTTGAACGCCAACTTACAGTTTGTACGTCAGGTATATCTAAACCTCGAGCTGCCAAGTCAGTGGCTAATAATATATCCACGTGGCCCAATCCATGCTGTTCATTCACTGAATCAGACTTTTCGTCGTTCGGTATAGCTTCTGCTGGCGAACCAGACATAGTAACATTCTCAGGAATTTCAGCAAATCGACGTAATGCGTCCAAACGTTGGGCTTGCGTCATATCGCCATGCAGTTCAGCACAGCGCAAGCCCAGTAAGCCTAAAAGTATATGCATCCTATGGCAAAGCTTTTTTGTCTGCAGAAAAACTATGGAACGTTTGCGAAAATTTCGGTATAGAAGAGCAGATAAAAATGCATCCAATTTTGTTTCTTGATTAAGGCGCACGCGAACGAATTCTTGTTCAAGTCTTTGCGCCAGAGATGTAGCCTCATTGATAAATATACGAACAGGATTTTGCAAAGACATCGTAGCCAGTTCGTGAACCTATATGCACAAAGTATAAACAATAAAATCAGACGTAAAATTTGTCTAATCAACTAATAATAAATTAATTGTTTATTAAAGAAACTTAATGTTATAATAAGAACGATATTATCCATTCGCCGTGCTCTGATAGTAAAGCTCAGGAATGACAAAATACATCAACGTGAAAGTGAAGACCAGCTAGCAATACAAAACTTAGAAACTAACTTTGTAAATTCTTATTAAAATAAAAACAACAAAAGCGCTACATTTGCCTTCGTGATTTTTCACTGTACAGTGATAAAATTTTCGGCCCTAGCAACATGTCATTTTTAGCTAGTTTCGACTGCAAGGCCATTATGAGCAGTATTAGTTTCTATTTAAAACTTGGTCAAGAGGCCATATATTATAATATGCAAAAGATCATTAAAAAGGCAGGCAAAATTCATCAATTATTTAAATAGTATAATACGTAGGGAAGAACTGTTTTTAAACGCATTAAACTTTGATGTTTAAAGGATATGTAAAGAATGACAATCTTATAAAAGCTTAACATGATCTATTTGAACACGAGTAAAAAGGACAATAACACTAACGTTAACTGTCCTCTCGCATTTGCTATATTTTATAGCTGTATACTTATAAAGTTGTTGGTATAATACAAGGCTATAATTTTCAATCGACAAAAGAAAATGATAAAAGGATAAATTTACCAATCTTTCAAAAGAGTTCGGTTAATAGTTAATATTGTATCAATGAAGTAAAACCTACGCTTTCTGTCATTGTTGCTGAGAATAACATAGTTTGCCTCTTTTTATTGCAATTTCGAACGATTTCAGCTATCTGTTCCGTAAAATATTCATCCAACAATCTAAACATATGTTAATGAAGGTTACTTATCAGCTTCATCTAGGACAAGAAATTCTATAGTAGATAGACTGAAATTGGGAACAGTTGATAAGTGGTCAATAAGTCGTCCAGGTGTTGCAATCACAATGTCTGGATTTGTGCGCAATGAACACTCTTGCTTCGTCTTATCTAACCCTCCAGTAGCCAGTAGAATCTTTATTTTATAGCAATATTTAACCAGTTTTTCAGCAATAGTAAATATTTGCACTGCCAACTCTCTAGTAGGACTTATGATTAACGCGCGTGTGATAGATCGACCACAAGAAGGTTTCAGTATCAACCTCTCTAAAATAGGAACAAGGAATGCCAAAGTTTTCCCCGATCCTGTGCGAGCACATGCACATATATCTCTATTCAGTAATCCAATTGGTATGCATGCACACTGAATTGGAGTTGGCTTGTCTAGTTCCATGTCAGTCAATGCCTAGAATAAACAGAAAATTGCAGTACCTTCAATAGCGGCTTTGATAAACGAAACTCAATGAACGAAGGAACTTCGGTATATGTGGATACTGATTCGTTAAATTTATACTTTTCGACCTTCACAATAACAAAAAAGTGACTACCTCTAAATCAGGCTGTTTGTTTTTCCGCTTCGACTTCTCTCTAACCGAATCTAAAAATATTTATTTCCAAAACAAACCCTGTATAATGCATTTTTGATGAGAATTGTCTTCAATATCGCAAGCCTGGAATTCATTTTTCAGAGATTCATCTTGGCATTCAGCTTGATATTTGGAAATAAGGCGATCAACAAAGTGTTGGTGATACGCTTCAAATGTATTAGTTGGTGTTTCAGACTCGATAGACGGAGCCTTAAGAATAAAACAAACGTGCTTACGGCCCCATCAAAAGAGAACGTTTTATTAAATGTTATCTAAAATATATAAAAATGAAAACAAACATCAACCATGTGACAGGCAGTAACATAGATTACTTCGCTATACTGCAGAAAATCATATTAAGAACAGATTGAAAACATTAGAAATCGCATTGCTTAATATTTAATGGAATTACAACTAGTAATTTAAAATATTTAATAAATTTAGTAAAGGAAATTGGCAATCCAGACAAAAGGTTTTATTGATTTTATTAGAAAATAAAAAATAACGATAACCAGTATTTTAAAAACCCCGCATAAATAACAGTCAATTAAAAAATGTAAACGCCCCGGCTTCAAGTAAATGCTGTAACGACACAAATTAATAGCCAACATATTGCGCAAATTAAATTCAATTTTATTTACGTTGCACCAATGAGAAAAAAGCGAAACTTGTCGTTTAACCAATAGTGTGCGAGTAGGCATGGCATGCTATTTAAGCCCGGCAATTTACCATGCAAGTCAGTCTTTGCAATTGCATGCTGCCTTCCGTCACGCGTGTGCGTTCTGTCGGCTGTCAATACCTACGCTGGTGATTTGATAGTTTCACCAACAATTGGCTACATCCGTGACTCATCTTGTTGCGGTATAACCAGCGAGACGAGCCAATTAATTGCAGAACCATCACGACGTTATCCACATCGTGATTACAGCTCAACCACGGGAGCGACAACTCAAACAGAGTCCACCCAAGGCTCTAGAACATCTTCACACTCTGATGAATTCAGGAGAACGCATTACCAGGCCCTCTTAAGGGCCCCCTATCAGTAACTAATCTCTATTCAGAGCACCTTAACCGAGTTTGTAACGTCGTACGGCATTTACCTGAAGCCGGGGCGTTTACAAAATTGGCGACCGCGCCAGGATATTGATTATTGTTCTGATTTTTTTTGGATATAAATCGATTAACATTTGCGTTTTCTCTACCGTGATCGTGGTCTTCTGGGAATTTTGTTGGGTATATCTATTCGTGGATTTGTGTTGAATTTTTTTGGGGGGTATAATTATAATAATACATTGTCATCAAAGGCCAACGGGGCCTCTGTTCATCTTTCCTACGTACGAAACGGCACCGTACGTACTCGACAGGCTCAATTGCGGATTTTTGGAAACAGTGACTTTTTTTGTTCTGCGCTCATTCAACTGTGGAAGCTGTTTGTGGGTAAGCGTTTCGTTAAAGTATATTTATATATTTTCATATTGCTTATAAATTTATGCTTTTAAGATCCCGTAAGATTGTTAAAATGTCAGGTCCAATTTTAGATATTGATGTTCCTGTTTGGGATGGAGATAGTGAGCTATTCTTTATGCGCGTAGACTCCGCTTTCTCCCCGTTTCCTGATTATGACAGTCATCAAAAACTGTCGAAGGTTTTTGCTAAACTACCTTCTGAATTGCAGCGACGGATTTATCCTAAGCTTGAGGCCATTAGGAAGCTACCTAATCCCATTTTGGGCCTACAAAACGAGGTAGAATCCTTGCTTGGACCCACGGAAACTGAGCAGATAATAAACAAATATGCGCAGTTAGATATGCCAAATCTTGGCCCCATAGAAATACTGAGGGAATTACGGAAACGTTGGTATAAAACCAACATTTCTGACCATGAGGCTAAGGTTGTTTTTATTAACAATCTTCCCCAAACATTAAAACTCTTTGCCAGACAGCTCCCCAACACTCTCTCTATAGATGACTTATCTGAGAGATGTGAGTTAGAATATAGGGTTTTGGAACCCAAAGTGAATCCATCATCCTTTTCTTCACCCCCGCAAGATGATAGACTCTCCTCTTTAGAGAGAACAGTGGCGAACATGGCCAAAGTTCTAGAAGGATTGGCCATTACCAAATCCGAGCTAAATCAAGTGAATGCTCGACCAAAATTCGTTTCCAAGTCAAATTATAATGGTAGGCGGCGATCGAGATCTCCGCAATCCTTTAATAAATATGCCCCAAAGAACTGGTGTTATAACCACCAGAAGTTTTTTATGCTTGCCAAGTTTGTCTTTGTCGTTCCGAAGAATTTCCGAATGAGTGTCAATTTCCACAGCTGACGGAAAGGACAACAGACCGCAGGCACAAGGGTGCATCAGTATCGGGAAACGTCTGGCGCAGGAAGTAGAAGACCGTACTTTCTGCACATCAACGGCATCAACGGCGCTACAGGGAAGAAGCCAACTACAATCCGACATCCCTGTCGACTCTTTTCGTCCACGCCGAATTTTTCACATAGAGAACCAAACAGACAATGCCGGTCGCAATCACCAGCCTACTTGTTTGCATGACCCGGCCAAACAGCCCAACGAACTTCTGCACCTTCTTGATTTCAAAACTGGCGAAGAGTTCATCGTAGACACAGGTGCGGCAGTCTCAGTTCTCAAAGGTGATTCAATGGCCGAGATGTCGCTAGGCGTTCTTCTCGCAACAGCTACAGGCGAGCCCATACCAACTTATGGCTGCCAATACCGCACACTCAACATAGGTCTACGACGTGAATTTTCCCACAACTTCATCATTGCCAAGGTCTCACATAATATAATAGGCCTTGATTTCCTTCTAAAATTTCGGCTCATTGTTGATCTTGCCAATCAAAAGATCATCGACCCCTCCACAGGACTTGAGCAAAACTTTTGGACACTTGCCTCCGAGCGTTTGGAGTTACAGGTCATTCAGCCAACCCCAGTGCATCATTCAGCAGAGATATCAGCAGCTCTTCGAAAATACAAATCGCTTTTCGATCTTAACAAGTCAGAGCTACGAGTCTCCAACACGATGCATCATATCGTCACAGAAGGACAACCTATTGCACTCAAGAAGCGACCACTGGCTCCTGCTAAGCTGAAAGCTGCCCAAGAAGAATTCTCAAGGCTTTTGGAAGAGGGAATCATCAGACCATCGAAAAGTTCATGGGCGTCACCACTGCACTTAGTCTCTAAATCAAACGGATCGTACAGAGCCTGTGGAGACTACCGTAAGCTAAATTCAGTGACAAAATCTGATGCATATCCTATTCCAAATATCAACACTTTACTTGAAAAACTCAACGGCAGCAATTTCTTCTCAGTGATTGACCTCAGACAAGCGTACCATCACATACCGGTAGCACCAGAGGATATCGAGAAAACTGCAGTCATCACTCCATTTGGCCTTTTCGAATATCTTTACATGCCTTTTGGACTTAAGTGTGCTACTCAGACATTTCAAAGATTCATGGACAACATACTTCGCGACGACTCTGCTTATTGTATGTCATATCTCGATGACATTATGGTATTCAGTCCAGATCTAGAATCTCATGCGAAACATCTACGAAATGTCCTCTCACGCTTATCCAACCACGGACTCAAGATCAACTGTGACAAGACGCAGATTGCAACTTCATCCGTCGACTTCTTAGGGCATCGTATCACGGCCCAAGGTATTCAACCGTTGCCGTCAAAGACGAATTCAATCAAGAATATCAAGTCACCAAGGACTGTGAGCGAGTTGCAGAAAATCCTGGGAGTACTAAACTATTATCGCAAGTTCCTTCCGGGCCTTTCAAAACAACTTTATCCTTTGTGCAGGCACCTGCGGAACCGAAAAGGACTTAGCAAGAATTCCATCATTGCTTGGTCATCCGAAGACGAGGAATTACTTCGACTTGCCATCAACTCGTTAGCAAATGCCACAATGCTAACGCATCCAGATTTCGAAAAGCCATTTCTACTCACGACAGATGCTTCTGAATTCGCTATTGGAGCCACGTTGGAACAAGAGATCGACGGAGTTCGGAAGCCTATCAGTTTCTACTCGCGTACTCTCCAACCAGTAGAAACGAGGTACGACACTTTCGGCCGAGAACTTCTCGCCATCCACGACGCAGTGCGCCATTTTATCAGCATCATTGGCAGTAGCAGATTTGTTGTTTTCACAGATCATGCACCACTAGTTAGCGCACTTCGAAACGCAACTTCATCTATCGCCAAGTACCCTGCCAGAGTGGAAAGACAGCTTTCTCGTCTAAGCGAATGGCAATTTGACGTCTTTCACGTCAAGGGCAAACAGAACTTCATTGCAGATGCCCTGTCCAGGCCAGACGTCTCTCTACAACCACCTTCGCCGTCACCATTCACTGTCAACTCCGTGGCACTCAGTGAACCTGCACTAACGCCAACTCTCCTGCGAACTGAACAACGCGGTGACATTCACATTCAAAGATCAATAGCCCGTCACCCAACCAAGTTCATATGCCGTCTGTGGGAAGGCTTACCAATTGTTTACTTCACGGGTACGCAGCCCAACAAGCCAGTTCTGCCGACCAGCCTTCAGAGAAAAGTTTTCGATTCAATTCACTCAATTTCTCACCCAGGAAGCCAAGCGACTGTCCGACTTCTTACAGATCGTTTCTGGGGTCACAGACTTAGGCAGAATGTTAAACGATGGGTCTCAGAGTGTGCAATTTGTCAGAAAAACAAGATCACACGACACACTCGTTCTAAGTTGCAACATTTTCGGTCTACTTCTCGCCTAGCCATCGTCCACATCGACATAGTTCATCTGACAAAGGTTCAAGGTTTCAGCTACCTTCTAACTATGATCGATAGATTTACACGGTGGCCTGCGGCATTACCTCTTGGCACCATTTCTGCAGACGAAGTAACTAACGGTTTTATCTCTGCATGGATATCCAATTATGGTGTTCCCAATGAGGTCATCACGGACAGAGGCACTTGCTTCTCATCTGATCGTTTCAAAACCACCTTGCGGTGACATGGGATGCATCTTACGCCAGACGACTGCCTACCATCCCCAAGCTAATGGCATGGTAGAGAGAATGCATAGGGAACTCAAAGCAGCTTTAGCATCCTCGTCCATTAATGGCAACTGGGTCGATGCACTACCTTTAGTTCTGCTTGCCATGCGTTCCCGTACTCGTGAATCCATTAAAACGTCTGCGTCACAACTCTTGTATGGCATGGATCTACGCCTGCCTAGTCAGCTCCCACGTCTACTACCGGCACAAGATGACCCACAAAACGAAGCTACCCGCCTTCGACTTCATTTCGGTAACATGTCCGAACAGCAGCCGAGACACACGCCTCGTCCAGTCTTCGTTCACCCACAGCTCCACAGCTGCAAGAGAGTACTCGTTCGCAACAATAATGCTGTTGCACCACTACAACCCAAGTATCGCGGTCCTTACCCGATTTTACTCAGACAACCAAAATACTTCATCATTATGCAAGGCGCTACACCGACATCAGTAAGCATAGACAGGTTGAAACCGTTTATCGAACCACCTGATCCTGAGAGCGTTCAACCTTCTACACACGTCTCAGGCTCCGTCTGCTCACAATCTCAATATCCTGATTTGTATAACGCGTAATTGATTTTTTTTAAACATTAACATTAACTATCAAAATTTTTTTAACCTTTCGTTATTTTTCGTATTTGTCTCACGTGGCATAACCAGCTGTTCTTAGCTAACAATTGTGTAGCATTTTTGAACAGTTCTTTGGTATTATGCCATCTCTGAGGCAATGTTCGTGTACATATTTTTATGCAGTTACCTTTGATTTTAATGTATATATTTTTACATTATAATGTATTTCTCACACATGACATTACACTGCCTATTTTGGTATGACCAGCTACTTAGAGCTAACGCTTTCGTGTAGCAACACTAAGTAGTGATCAGCTTCATATCATGGTACAGGCCACTTTCAATGCATATCTCAACTTTATCAATTGCACAAAGACCACTCTACAAATGTCATGACCACAACGTCGAGCACTCTAGCTCCTTTGGTCGTATACAAACACATTGACAACGATCCAACCTGCTTAGGTTTTAACTTAAACCTGGCAAATTCAGAGGCGATTTACCTCGAAATCTTCACGCTGCGGCTCCAAAAACTTACACTGCTCTATTTTGCCTCACGTGCTATGACCGACCACTAGAGCTAACGATTTGTGTAGCAATTCCTAGTGGTTACCTGGCATCATATCATTGTTGAAGCAACCAACAAGCATATTTAAGCCCAGCATTTATGGTTCATCATATTTTTGCTTAACTTGGTTCGAACTCTGTCATGCATTTCTTATCTAGCCTCGCAGAGAGGAATTTTTTTCCTTTTTTTCAGAGAGGAAAGTGTTGTAACGACACAAATTAATGGCCGACATATTGCTTAAATTAAATTCAATTTTATTTACGTTGCACCAATGAGAAAAAAGCGAAACTTGCCGTTTAACCAATAGTGTGCAAGTAGGCATGGCATGCTATTTAAGCACGGCAATTTACCATGCAAGTCAGTCGTTGCAATTGCATGCTGCCTTCCGTCACGCGTGTGCGTTCTGTCGGCTGATCAATACCTACGCTGGTGATTTGATAGTTTCATCTTGTTGAGGTATAACCAGCGAGACGAGCCAATTAATTGCAGAACCATCACGACATTATCCACATCGTGATTACAGCTCAACCACGGGAGCGGCAACTCAAACAGAGTCCACCCAAGGCTCTAGAACATCTTCACACTCTAAATAATTCAGGAGGACGCACGACCAGGCCCTCTTAAGGGCCCCCCTATTAGTAACAAATCTCTATTCAGAGCACCTTAACCGAATTTGTAACGTCGTACGGCATTTACTTGAAGCCGGGGCGTTTACAAAATTGGCGACCGCGCCAGGATATTGATTATTGTTCTGATTTTTTTGGTATAAATGAAATCGACTTCCTTTTTCATTTATTTGGGATAAAAATAGAAAATGACATTTTCGTTTTCTTTATCCTAATCGTGGTCTTCTGGGAATTTTGTTGGGTATATATTCATTGATTTGTGGTGAATTTTATTTGGGGTATAATAATAATACATTGACATCAAAGGCCAACAAGCCCTAAGTTCAATTTTCCTACGTACAAAACTGCACCGTACGTACTCGACATGCTCAATTGCGGATAATTTGAATTTTTGGAAGCAGTTACTGTGACGTGTTTTGTTCTGCGCTCATTCAACTGTAGAAGCTGTTTGTGAGTAAGCGTTTCGTTAAAGTAAATTTATACATTTTCATATTGCTTATAAATTTATGTTTTTAAGATCCCGTAAGATTGTTAGAATGTCAGATCCAATTTTAGATATTGATGTTCCTGTTTGGGATGGAGATAGTAAACTATTCTATATGCGCATAGCAAGAATTCCATCATTGCTTGGCCATCCGAAGACGAGGAATTACTTCGACTTGCCATCAAGTCGTTAAAAAATGCCACAATGCTAACACATCCAGATTTTGAAAAGCCATTTCAACTCACGACAGATGCTTCTGAATTCGCTATTGGAGCCACGTTGGAACAAGAGATCACCGGAGATCAGAAGCCTATCTGTTTCTACTCGTGCACTCTCCAACCAGTAGAAACGAGGTACGACAGTTTTGGTCGAGAACTTCTCGCCATCCACTACGCAGTGCGCCATTTTATTAGCATCATTGGCAGTAGCAGATTTGTTCTTTTCACAGATCATTCACCACTAGTTAGCGCACTTCGAAAAGCAACTTCATCTACCGCCAAGTACCCTGCCAGAGTGGAAAGACAATTTTCACGTCTAAGCAAATGGCAATTTGACGTCTTTCACGTAAAGGGCAAACAGAACTTCATTGCAGATGCCCTGTCCAGGTCAGACGTCTCTCTACAACCACCTTCGCCGTCACCATTCACTGTCAACTCCGTGGCACTCAGTGAACCTGCACTAACGCCAACTCTCCTGCGAACGGAACAACACGGTGACATTCACATTCAAAGATCAATAGCTCGTCACCCAACCAAGTTCGTATGCCGTCTGTGGGAAGGCTTACCAATTGTTTACTTCACGGGTACGCAGCCCAACAAACCAGTTCTGTCGACCAGCCTTCAGAGAAAAGTTTTCGATTCAATTCACTCAATTTCTCACCCAGGGAGCCAAGCGACTGTCCGACTTCTTACAGATCGTTTCTGGGGTCACAGGCTTAGGCAGAAAGTTAAACGATGGGACTCCGAGTGTGCTTTTTGTCAGAAAAACAAGATCACACGACACACTCATTCTATGTTGCAACATTTTCGAACTACTTCTCGCCTAGCCATCGTCCACATCGACATAGTTCATCTGACAAAGGTTCAAGGTTTCAGCTACCTTCTAACTATGATCGATATATTTACACGGTGGCTTGCAGCCTTACCTCTTGGCACCATTTCTGCAGAAGAAGTAACTAACTTTTTTATATCTGCATGGATATCCAATTATGGTGTTCCCAATGAGGTCATCACGGACAGAGGCACTTGCTTCTCATCTGATCATTTCAAAACCACCTTGCGGTACATGGGATGCATCTTACGCCAGACGACTGAGTCACGGATGTTGGCAATTGTTGGTGAAACAAATCAAATAACCAGCGTAGGTGTTGACAGTCGACAGCACGCACACGTGTAACGCAATACAGAATGGAAATGTGACCACTGACTTGCATGGTAAATTGCCGTGCTTAAATAGCATGCCATAGTAATAAATGTCTACTTGCACAATATTGGTTAAACAGCAAGTTTCGCTATTTTTCTCATTGGTGCAACGTAAATAAAATTGAATTTAATTTACGCAATATGTCGGCAATTAATTTGTGTCGTAACAACAATTTCCTCTCTGAAAAAAAAGAAAAAAATTCCTCTCTGCGAGGCTAGATAAGAGACGTATGAAAGAGTTTGAACAGAGTTAAGCAAAAGTATGATGTACCATAAATGCTGGGCTTAAATATGCTTGTTGGTTGCTTCAACAATGATATGATGCCAGGTAACCACTAGGAATGGCTACACAAATTGTTAGCTCTAGTGGTCGGTCATACCACGTGAGGCAAAATAGAGCAGTGTAAGATTTGGGAGCCCCAGCGTGAAGATTTCGAGGTAAATCGCCTCTAAATTTGTCAGGTTTAAGTTAAAACCTAAGCAGGTTGGATCATCGTCAATGCGTTTGTATACGACCAAAGTAGCCAGATTGCTCGACGTTGTGGTCATAACATTTGTAGAGTGGACTTTGTGCAATTGATGAAGTTGAGATATGTATTGAAAGTGGCCTGTACCATGATACGAAGCTGATAACTACTTATTATTGATACAAGAAAGCATTCACTTCAAGTAGCTGGTCATACCAAAATAGGCAGTGTGAAGTCAGGTGTGAGAAATACAGTATAATGTGAAAGTATATACATAAAAATCAAAGGTAACTGCATAAAAAATGTACTTGAACATTGCCTCAGAGATGGCATAATATCAAAGAACTGTTCAAAAATGCTACACAATTGTTAGCTAAGAACAGCTGGTTATGCCACGTGAGATAAATGCGAAAAATAACGTAAAGTTAAAAATTTTGATACGTAGAATAACGAAAAGTTAATGTTAAAAAATATCAATTACGCGTTATGCAAAGCAGGCTATTGAGATTGTGGGCAGACGGAGCCTGAGACGTGTGTAGGAGGTTGACTGCTCTCAGAATCAGGCGGTTCGATAAACGGTTTCAACCTGTCTATGCTTACTGATGTCGGTGTCGCGCCTTGCATAATAATGAAGTATTTGGGTTGTCTGAGCAAAATCGGGTAAGGACCGCGATACTTTGGTTGTAGTGGTGCAACAGCATTGTCGTTGCGAACGAGTACTCTCTTGCAGCTGTGGAGCTGTGGGTGAACGAAGACTGGACGAGGCGTATGTCTCGGCTGCTGTTCAGACATGTTACCGAAATGAAGTCGAAGGCGGGTAGCTTCGTCTTGTGGGTCATCTTGTGCCGGTAGTAGACGTGGGAGCTGACTAGGCAGGCGTAGATCCATGCCATACAAGAGTTGTGACGCAGACGTTTTAATGGATTCACGAGTACGGGAACGCATGGCAAGCAGAACTAAAGGTAGTGCATCGACCCAGTTGTCATTAATGGACGAGGATGCTAAAGCAGCTTTGAGTTCCCTATGCATTCTCTCTACCATACCATTAGCTTGGGGATGGTAGGCAGTCGTCTGGCGTAAGATGCATCCCCTGTACCGCAAGGTGGTTTTGAAACGATCAGATGAGAAGCAAGTGCCTCTGTCCGTGATGACCTCATTGGGAACACCATAATTGGATATCCATGCAGAGATAAAACCATTAGTTACTTCGTCTGCAGAAATGGTGCCAAGAGGTAATGCCGCAGGCCACCGTGTAAATCTATCGATCATAGTTAGAAGGTAGCTGAAACCTTGAACCTTTGTCAGATGAACTATGTTGATGTGGACGATGGCTAGGCGAGAAGTAGCTCGAAAATGTTGCAACTTAGAACGAGTGTGTCGTGTGATCTTGTTTTTCTGACAAATGGCACACTCGGAGATCCATCGTTTAACGTTCTGCCTAAGTCTGTGACCCCAGAAACGATCTGTGAGAAGTCGGACAGTCGCTTGGCTTCCTGGGTGAGAAATTGAGTGAATTGAGTCGAAAACTTTCTCTGAAAGCTGGTCGGCAGAACTGGCTTGTTGGGCTGCGTACCCGTGAAGTAAACAATTGGTAAGCCTTCCCAGAGACGGCATATGAACTCGGTTGGGTGACGGGCTATTGATCTTTGAACGTGAATGTCACCGCGCTGTTCCGTTCGCAGGAGGGTTGGCGTTAGTGCAGGTTCACTGAGTGTCACGGAGTTGACAGTGAATGGCGACGGCGAAGGTTGTTGTAGCGAGACGTCTGGCCTGGAAAGGGCATCTGCAATGAAGTTCTGTTCGCCCTTGACGTGAAAGATGTCAAATTGCCATTCGCTTAGACGTGAAAACTGTCTTTCCACTCTGGCAGGATACTTGGCGATAGATGAAGTTGCGTTTCGAAGTGCGCTAACTAATGGTGCATGATCTGTGAAAACAACAAATCTGCTACTGCCAATGATGCTGATAAAATGGCGCACTGCGTCGTGGATGGCGAGAAGTTCTCGACCGAAAGTGTCGTATCTCGTTTCTACTGGTTGGAGAGTACGCGAGTAGAAACTGATAGGCTTCCGAACTCCGTCGATCTCTTGTTCCAAAGTGGCTCCAATAGCGAATTCAGAAGCATCTGTCGTGAGTAGAAATGGCTTTTCGAAATCTGGATGCGTTAGCATTGTGGCATTTGCTAACGAGTTGATGGCAAGTCGAAGTAATTCCTCGTCTTCGGATGACCAAGTAATGATGGAATTCTTGCTAAGTCCTTTTCGATTCCGCAGGTGCCTGCACAAAGGATAAAGTTGTTTTGAAAGGCCTGGAAGGAACTTGCGATAGTAGTTTAGTACTCCCAGAATTTTCTGCAACTCGCTCAAAGTCTTTGGTGACTTGATATTCTTGATTGAATTCGCCTTTGACGGCAAAGGTTGAATACCTTGTGGCGTGATACGATGCCCTAAGAAGTCCACGGATGTAGTTGCAATCTGTGTCTTGTCACAGTTGATCTTGAGTCCGTGGTTGGATAAGCGTGAGAGGACATTTCGTAGATGCTTGGCATGAGATTCTAAGTCTGGACTGAATACCATAATGTCATCGAGATATGACATACAATAAGCAGAGTCGTCGCGAAGTATGTTGTCCATGAATCTTTGAAAAGTCTGTGTAGCACACTTAAGTCCAAAAGGCATGTAAAGATATTCGAAAAGACCAAATGGAGTGATGACTGTAGTCTTTTCAATATCCTCTGGTGCTACCGGGATGTGATGGTAGGCTTGTCTTAGGTCAATCACAAAGGAGAAATTGCTGCCGGTGAGTTTTTCAAGTAAAGTGTTAGTATTTGGAATAGGATATGCATCAGATTTTGTCACTAAATTTAGCTTACGGTAATCTCCACAGGTTCTGTACGATCCGTTTGATTTGGAGGCTACGCCCATGAACTTTTCGATGATCTGATGATTCTCTCTTTCAAAAGCCTTGAGAATTCCTCTTGGGCAGCTTTCAGTCTAGCAGAGGCCAGTGGTTACTTCTTGAGTGCAATAGGTTGTCCTTCTGTGACGGTGACGATATGATGCATCATTTTGAAGACTCGTAGTTCAGATTTGTCAAGATCAAAAAGCGACTTGTATTTTCAAAGAGTTGCTGATATCTCTGCTGAATTATGCACTGGAGTTGGCTGAATGACCTGTAACTCGAAACGTTTGGAGGCAAGTGTCCAAAAACGTTGCACAAGTCTGGTGGACGGGTCGGTGATATTTTGATTGGCAAGATCAACAATGAGCCGATATTTCAAAAGGAAATCAAGGCCTATTATTTTGTGTGAGACCTTGGCAATGATGAAGTTGTGAGAAAATTCACACCGTAGACTTATGTTGAGTGTGCGATACTGGCAGACATAGGTAGGTATGGGCTCGCCTGTAGCTGTTGCAAGAAGAACATCTAGCGACATCTAGGCCATTGAATCACCTTTGAGAACTGAGACTGCTGCCCCTGTGTCTATGATGAATTCTTCGCCGGTTCTGAAATAAAGAAGGTGCAGAAGTTCGTTGAGCTGTTTGGCCGGGTCATGCAAACAAGTAGGCTGGTGATTGCGACCGGCGTTGTCCGTTTGGCTCTCTAAGTGACAAATTCGGCGTGGACGAAAAGATTCGACAGGAATGTCGCACTGTAATTGGTTCCTGCCCTGTGGCGCTATTGATGCCGTTGAGGCGCAGAAAGTACTGTCTTCTACTTTCTGCGCCAGACGTTTGCCGAACCTGATGCAACACTGCGTCTGTGTTCTGTTGGCATTTCCGTCAACTGTGGAAATTGACACTCATTCGGAAATTCTTTGGAACGAGAGAGAGACAGACTTGGCATGAATAAAATGCTTCTGGTGATTACAGCATCAGTTCTTTGGGACATATCTGTTAAAGGATTGCGGGGACCTCGATCACCGCCTACCGTTATAATTTGTTTTGTGCATGAATTTCGGTCAAGCATTCAAGTAAATTTCCTGCCATGTTCGCTACTGTCCTCTCTAAAGAGGAGAGCCTATCATCTTGCGGGGTTGGACAAAAGGATGACGGATTCACCTTAGGCTCCAAAACCCTATATTCTAACTCACATCTCTCAGATAAGTCACCTAAAGAGAGAGTGTTGGGAAGCTGTCTGGCGAATAGTTTTAATGATTGTGGAAGATTATTAATAAAAACAACCTTAGCCTCATGGTCAGAAATACTTGTTTTATACCAACGTTTTCGTAATTCCCTTAAAATCTCGATGGGGCCAAGTTTTGGCATGTCTAACTGGGCGTATTTATTTATTATTTGCTCAGATTCTGTGGGCCCCAGCAAGGATTCTACTTCATTTTGTAGGCCCAAATTGGGATTAGGTAGTTTCCTAATGGCCTCAATCTTAGAATAAATCCGTCGCTGCAATTCAGAAGGTATATTAGCAAAAAACTTTGACAGTTTTTGATGACAGTCATAATCTGGAAACGGGGAGAAAGCGGAGTCTACGCGCATAAAGAATAGTTCACTATCTCAATCCCAAACAGGAACATCAATATCTAAAATTGGACATAACCTTCTAACAATCTTAAGGGAAATTAAAAGCATAAATTAGAAGCAAGATGAAAATGTACAATTATACTTTAAAAGAAACGCTTACCCACCAATAGCTTCCACAGTTGATAGAGAATCTTCCGCAGTTGAACCCGCCGAGGTATGAGCGCAGAACACAGATGAATTAGTTCCTTTATTCCAATGCCGCGTTTTGCGTACGCGGGTAATAGCTGTACACGGGCAGTTACACAAAGATCCGATTGATCACAGTTTCCAATTTTGTTTTGTCTTTGATCGGGTTGACTTCTTATTCGTTCAACTGGAAATGCGGTTCTATCACATCTTTGTTTACTGGCGACGTTTCGGTGCCTACTTTCCAGCACCATCCTCAGGCAACACAGTACAATAATCACAATAGCAGATTTAAGCAAATGTGGTAACCTCGTTCCAAAACCATTCTATTTATATATATTTTTGACTCAACACTAGTTTTAATCATAGAATTTGTCTCAGTAACTAAACTCAATATATAACTATTTGTAATTAGCAGACCAATCCTTACCTCACCTATCTCAAATTCCCGGTATACATAATCTCATCTCGTATGCAGAATATTGTAGGGGAGAGAGACAGTATCGAACCTTTTCTTATTTGTTATAACTGTATTGCTACTATGTCACGGTAATCAAAATTCAAAAATGATAAAACTAAAACCTTGACTGTCATATACTGTATTTTATTTAAAGCCGGGAACTCTAATGTATACAATGGTGTATGAGGTATTGCGCACATAGCAACAAATTAGTTCAAATATGGAGCAGCAAGTTACTTAGATGGATGGAGAGTGAATGTCATAGCGACGCTTAGGTGAAAGATTAAAGAGAGAAAGATAGAGATAGTATGGACAACTAACGTTTTTAAAAAAACTAATCGTAAGCACTATGCGAAGGTAGTCAACTCTTAGAAATAATTGCATAAGAATATTTGCTCATATAACTAAAATAATTCATAATATCTATATACATATTTATCTAAATATAATATCGTACACCTATATCTATATATATAAATATATATATATATATATATATATATATATATTTGAGGAAGGACCATTGTTAATTGTTAAACATGAATAATTTTTATTCTTCTTATTATATATATATATATTACGTTAGTCACACCTTATATCAATATATAAAATACATGTCAATATGTATAAAAACATATATATGAATATAAGCAACAGTGTGAGTCCAATATCCCTAATCCTATATATATATATATATATATATATATATATATATATATATATATATATATATACATTAGTAATAAATATTTATTAGGTTATTCACACCTTATATTAATATATAAAATACATATCAATATGTATAAAACACATATATATATATATATATATATATATATATATATATATATATATATAATTCATTGTACCCTTCCTGTGTGCAAAAACAAAAAGAAATTTTATCAGATATAAGAAAATTTTCTTTCTCATGGTCTTCTCAAATATCTACTCATGAACATATCTTTATATATAAATTGGAAAGCAAAACAAGATAGAAATATGTGAACAAAGAGAGTGTGAAAATAGAATCCAATCAAATTGCTTGCGTCACATCCAGTTCAAGCTCAATGCTTGTACGTGCTTTTTCTGCTTACATAAATCCGGCTGCAATTTGTTTTACTCGAACCATTACGTAAACTACTAGGTAATCATTCGGTTGCCGATTCGTTTGAGTTTGTAAACAAATTTCAAGATATAAATGTTAAAAACTAGATTACGTTAACTTTTGATGTGACGACTTTGTTTACAAATGTTCTAATTGGTGGAACCATTGACATTATAATTAAAACGGTAGAACACGACATATTTCCATCGCCGATGCCAGGTCAAAATCCACGCAAGCTTATCTTTTATGCACGAAAGACGTACGATTTCGTTTTAATGGAAGCATCTACAAACAGACTGATGGTGTCGCAATGGGAAGCCCCTTATCTCCAGTGTTGGCTGAGATTTTTCTAGGGCACCTAGAAAATACATCATTAAAGAGTGACATAAGTAAATGTGCTCAATATATACGGTACGTGGATGATATATTTCTTGTACTTAAGAACAGGACGCAATCACGAACACTGCTTCAAAGTTTCAACAAAGCACATAAGAATATCGGCTTCACGTCAGAGCACAAGAAAAATGACCGTCTGCCTTTCCTAGATGTACTGATTAAGAAAGAAACTAATGGTAAATTAAACAGAACAATTTACCATAAACCAACATGGTCTGCACAGTATTTGCATTACAGCAGTTTTGTGCCATTTCAATATAAATTATCAACAGTTCATGGTTGCTTTTCAAGAATTGACAGGTTGGTTAGTCAAGATTCTAAAGAAAATGAATATAATAAAGCAATTAACGATTTAATGTCTAATGGCTATCCCAGACAATTAATTGAATCAATTATTAAAAGGGGAATTAACCAGAAACAGACGTATTATGGGCCAGAAAAGAAAACAGTCTACCTAAACATCCCATTTAAGGGGGATGCAGTTTCCCGAATGGCACAAAAGAAAGTTGAAGCAGCATTGACACGCACATTTAATGCAGCCAAACTACGAGTGTTATTTAGGGTAACACACTTGCCTTTACCAGCAATCAAAGAGAAACAGCCGTTAATGTCGATATCAAATATTATTTACCAATATACATGCGCAGGTTGTCGATCAACTTACGTAGGCCGATCGACCAGACGGTTAATTACTCGAATGAGAGAACATTGCAACTTGAACGCCTGTTTTAAATCAAATGGTGAATACACGTCTGCTATTGCGCAACACATCATCGAAACATCGCACGTATGTTCTCCAGACGTAGCATTCAAAGTAATTACTAAATGCAAAAACAAAAGGGAGCTAGCCACATACGAAGCCTTATGGATAAACAAATTGCAGCCGGATTTATGTAAGCAGAAGAAGCACGTACAAGCATTGAGTTTGAACTGGATGTGACGCACGCAATTTGATTGGTTTCTATTTTTCACACTCGCTTTGTTCACGTATTTCTATCTTGTTTTGCTTTCCAATTTATATATAAAGATATGTTCATGAGTAGATATTTGAGAAGACCATGCGAAAGAAAATTTTCTTATATCTGATAAAATTTCTTTTTGTTTTTGCACATAAAAAGGGTACAATGAATTTTATTAAAGCTCGCATTTCAAAAGAATTATATAAATATATATATATATATAT
>JAQBSW010004737.1:0-27500 GCA_029291075.1 Eudiplozoon nipponicum
TGGATATCAATTTATGCTATAATTCACCGAAATTGAGAATTACAACAATTTGTGAACACCTGTTACTCCAGTAAATCCATACACTCCGGCATTGATCGATATCAATTATCAAATTTCACGGTAAGCATGACATCATTCAGTTCAATATATAACAGTTAATTAATGTTTTTGCGGAGAACTAATATATATGCAAGTATGTATTAGGTGTTGCGAACCTAGTAACAAATTAGTTAATTTGTGAACAGAAGGATAAACGAAATGTATAATCTCATTGAATTGGCTTCATGAGCATTGGCAACATCAGTAACGCCAGTCTTGTTGCTGTAGAAATAGAGAGACAAGGCAATTACTGCAGAACTTCAACAAAGTTACCCATCGAGATTACAATGCCACAACAGAAGGAAACACAACCTATGTGAACCCGAGCTAGACGTCTTCACTCTTGCGGACCTTCTCGGCTTTTGCCAGAGAACGCATTACTGGCCCTTACAATAGATAACTCTTTATTTTATGGCTGTGTAACCGAGTTTGTAACGTCGTACATCATTTAATTGAAGCTGGGGCGTTTACACACGACCTAAATTTTTTCGGTATTAGCTGTAGAACGTAATTCTGGCCCTGATAAGGGCTACCAATAGTAACTGTCTCTCATTATCTATGGTCTTTAACTATTTTGTAAAATTGCGTGGCAATTACTTGCAGCCTGGGTGTTTACACATGCCTATTTCAGAAATTTAGATCAAATGTGATTGGTTTAGGGATTGTGTGCTTTCATTGGTCCAGCGTAAGTGTATTGAATCGTGTGTTTAATTAGAATTACTTAAGAAAATGTCGGTGAAATAGTTTGAACTGCTGTACGTTTTCAGGTTGTACGCTTTTGGTTCAGACGATTATGTATTGCAGTTATCATTATTACATACTTGCGATAATTTTAATATCTTTTAAACTTAATGAGTCTAACTTGTATTTATTGTTTTTGAATAAATTTCAATGAAAGCGAGGAGTATTCTACCGTTTGGTTTGTATATTGATTACCTTTAACATGTACTAGATGCGGAAATCTTAAATTACGATCATATTGATGCATCAAATGTTTTTCTATTAAGCCGACATCTTAGTGTTCATAATTTTAATGTGGATCAGGAAATATCAAAATTGATTCAAGCCATTGGAATAATCGATCTAACCACATTATCAGGAGATGATACAACTTCCAAGGTAAACGAACTATGCTCAAAAGCCATTTTTCCTTTATCATCAGAATTAACATACAAAATAAAAGATAAATTGCGCACGGATTTTTCATATGTATGTAAGTAATTTATGCCTAATTTGAATTAGCGGCGGCTGCTGTTTGTGTATATCCTAACCAAGTTTCTGCGTGCAAGGAATATCTTTCTCGTTTAAAGGCCAGTCACATATCCGTCGCTTCGGGTAATACATTTTTTGTTACCTTAGTGGCCGCTGGATTTCCATCTGGCCAATATCCACTAGAATCTAAATTGTTGGAAATAAATCACGCTATTTTAAGTGGAGCTTCTGAAATCGACATTGTTATAAACAGGAGCCTGGCATTATTAGGGAACTGGAAGGGTAGGATTTAACTATGCTAATTCAACATTATGATTTTTCAACTGTAGTCAATACAGTTTCTGTCAGAATTGTCTATAATTATGAAATATTACGTCCATTGAATCATATTTGAATTTTACACTTATCCTCTTTCGTTAATAATTTGTGACTCGCCTTTTTTAAACTAATACGTGAGCATCTGTAGCTGTTCCTCGCTGTTACTTAATCTATTCTAGCTCTGTGCTTTAATGAATTTTTTTAACGTAATTTTAGTGAATGTTCCTACATTTCTCATCAGAACGAACTATCACGATGTTGATGAAAGCGCTTCTCTTTCACAACTTTTTTCATCCTCATGATTAAATACTTTTCTAGTCACAATTTCATTCAGCTTTAGATATCCTAAGTTTGATTTGTACCTCGCTCAACGGAAGCCAGTGAACCCTGCTTGCGACACCGACATTCTGACTCTCCACAAGCTTCAACCTAGTCGAGTTTATCCTAGTCAATATTACACTACAGAAACTCGAAATCCACGGCAAAGAACTCCGTCGGTCGACTTCTGTAGCTGGTCCTCCCTCGCTTTCTAATTCGTATGTCCGACACCAGCAAATCCCGTATTGATACTCGGACTCATCACGATCTGTACTTTAGTCAATCCTTCCTAGTCTAATGGAATCTCTTTTCCATCAGAACGAACTATTTCATAGTTGTTGAAATAAAATCTCTTTCTCAACTCCTTCCTTTTCTATGATTATATACTTTGCTAGTCACAGTTACATTCAACTTTACATATCCTAATTTTTATTTGTACCTCATCATTTCAACTGTTGGGCCGGTTGGTCTTTGTTGCCAAATATATGTATTTTTATTATTTCAATTGCTGGCCTTTGTTGACAAATAAATTTTTTATTATTACTTGGTTCTGTAAATACCAACCAAAAGGCACCTATTAAATATATTATTTTAATTTCATTCATAAGGAACGTTCGTGAAAGATCTTAAGAGGTAATACTATTTTTTTAGCGTGGGATTTTATTCGAAAATTAAACGATAGAGGGCGTGGCCTCGTCAAAATTCGCTATGAGAAAGATATAAAAGTTAGGCCATTCTTTAATTCTTATGCTATGATGAATCAATATTAATCGGTCTAATCTTTTAAATGTGATCGCATGTTTCATTTTTAAGGTACACTGAAAACTGCGAGGTGCGTTCTCGGATTGTTGCTTTGCACTATCAGTTTCGCAAAGATCCGTTTGATTCCAATTTCCAAGTACGCATCGATTTGATCTTCGATTTAGCCGGGTGCTGTTTCGTCCCTTTCTTCCGAAGGCTTCAACATCGTTCATACTAACCACTGGAAATGAGGTACGATCTAATCTTCGTTGACTGGCGACGTTTTGGAGCCTCCTTTCCAGCACAATCATCAGGCCACTATACACATGTTACACACACACATATATATATTGCACTACTTTTACTTTTTTTAGTCCTTTCGTTTGTTATTTAATGCTCCATCTTTAAATTTGTATTTTGCTTCAGGCATTAATGAGTTATTTACTATTGATTTCATTAAAATGTTGCTGAAAATGCGCAACTGGATTAATCGAAATTACCTGATCTGCGTTTTGACTAACCCGCTGAACTCCAGTTGTTTTGTTTCTTCAAAATATTTTGACATCCTTGGGCGGGTATTTTCTTCAGTTCACCCATCATCACAAATCTTAAAAAAGCAAATTAATGAAGCATTAGTTGCTTCAATAGTTTGTTGTATTTTATAACATGACCTGGATAAAACTCAACTGCGGCGTTGCATTTTACGTAACTTACTAATTATGAATTTCGATAAATAAGTTCTATTATGTAGATATTTTAAAATAATGAGGGATCGGAAAGTCGCCGAATGTCGATGGCCTTCCTTCTGAATCTTCCATATTCGATGAAACACGGGTTCCGAAACAGTCGCACTACTTATTTATGGCAATCAGACATGGGAAATTCGTTTTTAACGAATGGAAGAATTCCGTTGTGCCCATGCACAGTAAAAGGTGACACAAGAACTTCAGCAAATTACAGTGATATAAGCTTGTTGTAAGCTGCATCAAAGGTGGTCACTGCTATTATCCTCAGTATTCGCAAAAAGTGATAGAAGTGACCCAGGCCAACTCGGGTAGAGATTCTTCTGGCAATGGAATGTGTGGACCGCATTCATGACATCTGCCGCACATTTGGGTCATACCACTGGAATAAGCGGCTCACTACTGATGCTTTTCTGAACTACTGTGCTGCTTTCGATTCTATCTCAAATGGAAGTTTATGGCGAGCTTTGTTAAATGGTGGCGTCCTGGCCAACTTTTTTCGATTGATCGAAACCTTTGTTATGATTGAAGGAATGTCCTTGTTGCGATACTGAATTAATTGAAATTACCTGATCTGCGTTTTGACTAACGCAGCTTTCATTGTTCCAGTAATTTTCTTTTGTAATGATTCATCGGCACGTTCTATTCAATAATAAGGGTATCTGAGCATTTGGCGATTTGCTGCAGCGTTCAATAAGAATGTGCCATTGCTACCACCCTGTTTAGTTATATAATCGAAGCAATCTGCTAAGGTTACCGAAGCACTACCGGGAAGTGTGTATTAGTGGTGTTGGTCGGCTTGTTGATCTCGAATACGCTGTTCTGATGGCATAAAATGGAGACTTGATTCATAGAGCATGCATAGAGTCATGCATACTGTTGGTCCTGCTTTATGTTGTGGAAATTCTGGATATGGCCAACTAAAGATATGAGCACCTGAACAGTCTTGTAGATCAAAAAATGTTTGCGATTTGGTGTAGGTTATCGTCAGCTAAGCGGCAGAAGACATTGATCGAAAGTGAAATTTACGAACTAACTATTTTATACGGCCATTTTCTGACATTGCAAAGCCATCACATCTTGTCATGGAACGTCGATCAGGCTGGTTTGAGCTGTTTGAGAAGATTAATGTCCCACTCGCCAGGCCACTGTAGCAGCTCTGGTGGTTGACTCGAACCGAGGAAGGGGTAGGCCGATTAATATTAATAGCGATATCGGTCGCTTGATCACGGCGCGCCGTACTCTCACTATAGCTGTCAGCGCCTAGGTAGCCTGGTAATCGAATTATTTGCCGATTTAGTTTAAATCATGGACATTTGAGTATCAAGAGACATTAGCCAAGGTCAATGTTTACGAACATTCCGGTTCTGTACGACCATTCTTTGACTTACCATCAATATCAAACCTTTACTTTTAATCAGGTTTGCGGTCTTGATATAAACACCCGACCAATTATGGGCATACATTTGTCAATATAAACTAAGTATTGTATAATGTGGAAAAGGAAATTCATCCAGTAGAACGTTTCACATCTTGCTTATTTGGCCATAGAAGAACCTCTGGTGATTAGTTTGTGCCGCAGATGAGGAAGGCCAGCCATCTCTTGGCCACTTACCAGTATTTGCGATACATGTAGCTTGTTTACGGCACGCCGTACTATCACTAATCGACAGACAATTGAATGCGCGAAAATATACAGCAATCTAGCGACAAACGAAGTTCAGTAGACGGCCCGGTTAATTATGCCTTATTAAAATCAGTTCCTCTGGATCCCACCGTGCGAAGGATCCAGATCTCCATTTTTATGTTGCATTGTGCCAAAAAATAGTTATGTAAACGTAGCCAAAAACCGAAATATGGAAATTCGCAAAAAGTGTATCTATCGTGTGCCAAATGCAGTTGAACAACGTTCAGTAATTGTATTCAGTATTTGGATGACTGAATAGCTCGTATATTTATGTTATCAGTGGTTATACGTCTGATGCTAACAATTGACTGCTTAGATTTATTTGCGGGCTTAATTTGAACACCAATCCCGATTCTTGAACATTCACATGGAGTACTGCTTTAGTCTTCCTCAAAATGGCCACAGGACTAACGGGTATGTAATAGCAATACATAAGTTGTACATAGAAACTAAGCAATGTGTTTGAAATAAAAACCAATTTCACCTTCATGTAAACTATTTATCTTAATTTGAGTAGATTATTGCTATAACTGCTATCGTAATCAACAATTGCCTAATTTATTAACTTGTATTAATTAGGCGAAATCTACAATCACGTTAAGCAGAAAAACGGTTTCGGTGGAGTGGAATGATTAATTCTGCATTATTGGCATTGGCTCCTTTTTATCTCTCGTATAAATAGTGTACACTATTGTAATAATGTACACTGTGATCCGCAGTATCAAATCGTTAAGCTTTATTGGGAAAATACGTATTGAATAACAGTTAAACAATAATTGATTGCGCGGGTGGAGGTAGCAATTCTTTAAATCAAGTTTGCCAGCTTGAAGTATTGATTAGATTACAATAAATTTATTTGTGAATATTTGCTTCTTTAATCAAACCAAAAAAAGCGAATTGGCTTTATTAAACAAAAGGGTAGTTAATTATTGAGTATACATTGTTTTCCGGATATATAAATTAAAGTTTGTTGGATCTGTATTATATGTTATGTGTGGTCGTAGTTTTGATTTTGGGGTGGTTGAATAGTTGTGTGTTTGATTTGATACTTTTTCACGTTGTACGTAATCTTGTTATTCGTTTTCATGAACTAGCTATTTATCTAGGTTCAGCGTACCAATCGTTTAAGGAAATGTGCACGTTGTTTTCTCTTACGGGTACTTATGGTTGCTTGTTTAATTTTGTACTGCGTCGCTTGAGTGCGTATTTGGTGGTAATCGGTCGAATTCTTCAAAAAAATCCACAGAAGTTGAATTGAGAGGTGTTGAAATTTCTGTAGATCAATAATTGATGATAATCTGATTCAAGCATGACAGAACATGAGCACAACGAGGTAGAAAGTAATCGGAAATTTCTATAAAGCACTGTACATTAAGAAATATGAGCTCTCGCTGAATTCTCGAAAATATAATCCTCAGTGGATACTTTTTGTTGCAGAGAATATATATATATATATATATATATATATATATATATATATATATATATATATATATATATATATATATATATAGTACCTCGAGATACGAGCAGCCTAACATACGAGTTTTTTGAGATACGAGCCGGAGCTCGGGCCATATTTTCGTTCAAGATACGAGCCCAAATCCGAGATACGAGCCGTGTTTCCGGAGCGTCCCGCTAGTTGGCGCGCAGGGTCGAGCATCATCCGAGAGAATCTCTCGCTCACTCGCACGTGTTACCCGCTTGAATCGAAGTGTATCTTGTGCGCTGTACTCTTTTTTGCTTGATTTTTGCGTGATTACTGAACTTTTTTGTGTGTTATCATAGGGCCGAAGAAAGTGAGTGCTAAGGACAATGGTGACAGGAAGAAGAGGATGATGTCGATAGAACTCAAGCAAGAAATAATAGAAAAACATGAGCGTGGCGTACGAGTGATTGAACTTGCAAAGATCTATGACCGTAGTACATCGACAATTTGTACGATAATGAAGCAGAAGGATGTCGTCAAGTGTGCTACACCAGCAAAAGTAGCCACAATTCTTTCCCCATTAGGGCAAATATCCACGAGGAAATAGAGAAGCTTCTGGTCGAGTGGGTGAAAGAGAAGGAGTTGGCAGAAGATATACTGACGGAAACGGTAATATGCGAGAAGGCATGGAGTATTTATGCCGACTTAGTGAAAGAAAGATACATCATATTTTGTTATGTATTTGTTAATTATACATGTTTGTTTGTTATTTAAAAACATATCTTTATTCATAATTTACAATGGGTTGGGGATTTTTCATAGGTCCTGAACGGATTTAATCGAATTCAGTTATTTTAAATGGGAGAAATTCGTTTGAGATACGAGCCGATTGACTTACGAGCTCGGTTCTGGAACGAATTAAACTCGTATCTCGAGGTACCACTGTTTATATACAGGAAATTGTGTATTGTGTTGCGCAACTAATGTCAAACTAGTTCATATATGACCAGAATGATAAACCATGGTCAGCATGAGCGGAAGATATTATATCATGTGCACATTTGTTTTTTACTTACTCGATCAAGGCCTCAGTCTATGGATTTGCTGGAGTAACAGGTTTTCATAAGTAGTTGTAGTTATCAATTTTGGTGAAATTTAGCATACTTTAAAATCCATTGTGTGGGTGCCATTTGCCTCTTCGGCAACCATAACTTTGGTATCGGGTACTGACACAATAGCCATAGTGTTGGTACTCTTTACAGACTTGGTATATATATTTTATATAGTGAGTTGGCTTTGAAGTAGCATTGTCGAAGACTATATGGCGTTAGCTTCACTACTGCAGATTTGTACATTTGTATACGAAATTTTTCCCCACATTCATCATTCAAATATAAAGTGGGTAAAGGGCGTAATACCGGCTCCTACTGATTAGTCATGGTGGATGAATGATTGAAGATGGAAGTCGAAAAATGTTTTGCCATTTTTGTGAAATTTTGTTACTTGTGCTTAACATGACCGGCTAATACTATGACCGACACTGGTAAAAGATATATTGGCAATAGGCGACATTAAAACATACTATAATATGTTCCGCAGCACTAGTTAGAATTGTGCTACATAATCGAAGTTGACTTAACCATAATGGTGTTTAGGGGCTTAGTTTGACTCATTTATGTATGTAAACACGGTAAATATATCCATAGTAATTAAGTCCTCTCCATAATTAATCTATCTCTAGTTATTTGTGTACATTAATTATTGTTTCGTTATTTTAAAAAAAAATTCCTGTTTTCTATTGTTCTTCTTACGCTTATGTGACAGTGGAACTTTATTTTCTACAGTAGTGAATGATGATGATGACCGAGGAATGTTAATATTTCATTTAAACTGTTTAACTAGGCAAGTTGGCCTAAATATGCTATGCATTTTGTTACTGCTTTTACATTTAAGTGAAAATATTGGTTGTGTTTGCTTGTTTATACTATATTCGCACGAAGTTGAACACATTTGGTGTATTTTCAACTTGTGCTAGCATTCGCATATCCGTTCTAAGATTTATCATGTGATTACCCATATTCAGTTTTTGTAGTCGGCATCATACTATGCAAAAATGCCTTATTATCTTTTCAAGCGATAGTAGACGTGTATTTTTCTATTAAGACCGTAAACTATTACTTTAGGAGTATATGAAGAAGTCTGTGCTATGCGTAAAGCGTGCGGCGATGCGGCACACTTGAAGGCCATTTTAGCTGTTGGAGAATTGGGCAGCTACGAAAATGTGTACGCAGCCGCGATGACTTGTATGCTAGCCGGCGCAGACTTCATCAAGACATCAACAGGTAAAGAAACAACTGTCAACGCCACATTGCCAGTATCTTTAGTTATGCTTCGCGCTATTGCAGATTTTGAGGACTTACACGGTGTAAAGGTAAGAATTATGCCTTTTTCTCCTTTAATGCATTAATTCTTTACATGCAGTGTAAAATTTTTCTTCTCACGTACTTTTGTGACACGGTAATTTTGCTGTAGTGCTCGACGACTGGTAGAATACAATGGGATTGGTGTTTACTTCAAGCTCGCAAAGAAAAGTTCACCATTTAGATGAACTGGCCAGTTTTAAAGAGCCAAATGAACAGCCATCATCATCGTCATCATCATCATAATCATGCACAGCAATACAAAAGCCAATAGCTACTAATGTTTTACTGACCTATAACCATGATAGAAGAAATATAAATCAAGAAAATTTTTATAAATAAGGACAAAAATTAATAATTTAGGTACTCAACTTATTGCTGAGATTTATTAGAAAGAGTATCAAGTTATTAGGAGTATGTTTACCTACATAACACACATAGGTGAGGCAGACGAAACCTCTGCACAACGCCATTACGCCAAAGTCAGCATTAAGGAAAGGTAAAATAGGAAATAGTGCTTCCTTGCTGCTTTCGTTTTATCACTTCATAAATGGACAGTTACTTATCATCCTTCTGATGATGGAATATCTTTACTCATTTTGATTAATTGGACAATGAGATTAGATCTCTAGCTGGTAGAAATACTGTTTACCATGATATGCGTCAGGATATCCAAAAATCTAAATAGGTTCACACAGTCTTATTAGTTTATGAACGTTTTGTCATTGCGCTCTGAGAATTATCGTTGGTATGACGATTTGTCTATATTGATGAAGTCTGTGCCCTGTTAGTTTTTCTTACTAGGCAGGTCAACGCGGAGAGGTCATACTAGCAGTCAATCTCCATTTGTAATAAACGACCATGTTTTGCTTCAAATATCTAACACAAAGCCATTGCTCGCATTTGTAAATGGTAGTAATGTATCAATCTAGCATGCTGTCTATGTTAATGCTGATAATGATGACGCCGTTATTTGTACGAGATAGGCCCATTTATATTCTATATGTTTATATCTTAATTTATATCGATATAATTTCAGTAAAGGTTTAATTAACTTTTCCAGCGTTAAAGATGGGCACAATTTTGCCATGTTATAGTAGATTTTGACTATGAATTAAAATTTGACGAGCTGACGGACTTCAGCTGCGTAGGAAATTGAGAATTAAAACAATTTCTGAACACCTGTTACTCCAGTAAATCCATACACTCTGGCCTTGATCGACATCAGTTATCACATTTCGCGGTAAGCATGACATCATTCAATTCAATATATTACAGTTAAATACTGTTTGTTGCGAAGACCTAATATATATACAAGTATGTATTAGGTTTTGCGAACCTAGTAACAAATTAGTTCAGTTGTGACCAGAAGGATAAACCAAAGGCAGCATGAACGGAAAGTATAATCTCACGCACATTCGTTTCGTGCTTACTGGCGACTCATCAGTAGGAGCCGGTATTACGCCCTGGTTAACCACCGTCATGATGCATTTGGTAGAAGAATGTGGCCAACTGAACTAGGACGTTACTAGGTTCGCAAAACCTAATACATACTTGCACATATATTAGTTCTTCGCAACAAAACAGTATTTAACTGTAATATATTGAATTGAATGATGTCATGCTTACCGCGAAATGTGATAACTGATATCGATCAAGCCCTGTGTGTATGGATTTACTGGAGTAACAGGTGTTCAGAAATTGTTTTAATTCTCAATTTCGGTGAACTATAGCGTAAATTGATATCCATCAGGTTGTTATCATCTACCGACTCGGTAACCATAGTGTTAGTACCATGTACCTTTTCGGTACAATAATGTTGGTATCGGTTACTAACACAATAGCCATAGTGTTAGTATCCTTTACAGACTCGGTATATATATTATATAGTGTGAGTTAGCGTTGAAGTCGCATTGTCGTTGACTTTAGATGATGTTAGCTTCACTATTGCAGGTTTACACATTCGTCTAGGAGATTGTACCGTCCTATTATTCCACATTCTTCGACCAAATATATAGTGGTTAAAGGGCGTAATACCGGCTCCTACTGATGAGTCGCCAGTAAGCACGAAACGAATATGCATGGGATTATACTTTCCGTTTATGCTGTCTTTGGTTTATCCTTCTGGTCACAAATGAACTAATTTGTTACTAAGTTCGCAACACCTAATACATACTTGTATATATATATTAGTTCTTCACAACAAACAGTATTTAACTGTAATATATTAATTAAGTTCTTCGTTCGCATGAAATTGTAATTCTCACTGGAGCAATATTTCATTTTTGTTGATATTTGAAAACCTATTCATAAGTAGAAAAATTAACCTTAAGATACTAATTGTGATAGGATTTCGTTAATAATTTTGTATTGATATAAGCCAGGTAATTTTTTGTATCGCGTTGAAGGAAACTCATGAAATAGTGATGCAGTTTAATAACATAATTAATTGGAAAAAATGACAATAATATTAATGTATTTTTTCTTTAAACTGAACTAATAAATATATGTAATGCAAATGGTCCGATTTTTCCAAAATTAACTATTGATTCCTTTATATATCCAGGCGTACAGTTTGCCTGTTTCCTTGATTGTTGGGTTCACGCTGGTCTCGTCAATCTTAAACTCTCCACACGTGTATTGTCTACTGAAAATATTAGAATGCATGATATATGTACGAATTTCCTTTGAACCCGATATTTCACACAGCTCAATTACGCATCCATAAGAAGCGGCCAAACACTTTTCCTGGTTGATATTCCCATGTTCCACATTGAGCCTGCGAATCTGAAAAAAATTGGTAACTACGTACTTTAAAAGATGCATATAGATTATTTAGTGTTATCTATTCCAAAAGAAGTAGGCCAAGCTGAAATACTTAAATAAGAAAATATATCTGATACAAACATCACGCAATTTTTTTACCTGATTCTCGAGTTGTGTTCCGAGTTGTTTGCATCCGCTGTCTTCCTGATTTTTCCCGATATTTCTATCTCCGGGTATAGAGATCTTTTTCAATGGAAAGAACATCACACACGTTATTGACAATCAATATGTAAATTGAAATTTATAGTTGAAACTGCTCCATTTATATTTTTTGATGGATCTCTTGAGCATAACTTGTTTTTTTTACTAGGTAAGTGTATGTCAAATTGGTTTGTGTATGTCTGCATGTGTACACTCTTCGAAATGAGATTACAGTGATTTAATAACAAATGCGTCATACCAGTGTGTATGTGTTCTCGTTTGTTTTGGATTGAGGAGTAATCAATGACTGCAAGTGTTCATTCATCCCAGTGAAGTTACAGTGATTTAGCAACATCTGACTATTCACTAGATAAGCGTATGCCACGTCTGTGTGTTTGTGTGTTTGTGTGTGAGCGTTTGCTTAAGACTGAGAAATAATGTGTTACATGTAATTACCGGCACGTGTAACAGTTATTCAAGTGAAATTATAATGATGACTGTCATTTCCTAAATGCACACGTCAGACCTATTTTTACACGTACATTCCTAAATGAAGTAATTACGAGTGGCATTCCGTTGAGGAGGGCAAGATATTATGAATACAGTAAATAATTAAAAGTTAGCAAAATTAAATTAGAAGCGGATAAAATGTTTACAAAAAGGGGTCGTAAAAGAAATTGAAAATTTCCTGATAACGAAAGGTAATAGTAATAGTGCAAAGAAAATTTGCCTTTTTCCCCTCCCATCATACAAACATAAATGTTTGTTATAAAGCGCTACACTAACAAAATAACGTAAGATAATAGATAAAATAAGATAACAAGTAATCAGAGATGAACTTATGAGATTATCAGAAAATAAATTAGGAGATTTTAAATTACTTACCCTCCGACTCTCTAAGTTAATGGCAGTCCAAAGTTCTTATTCTTTTACTTCAACGAAGCTGTTAAAACAGCACAATTCCTCTCAGATATGGATAATGTTCTGTTGAAATTAAACGTAGTTGCAGCTGTGCTAACGTACGAAGAGGAAAAATATAAACCGAATTATGAAATAAAAAGTTTCAGGAAAGAGTTAATAGAAAACAGTGTGATATGCTTGAAAACAGACAAAGGAGGAGGACGGTTCTGATTAGTCAATCTGACTACAATGATAAAATTTATGAACAACTAGACGATATAGAGGTATACACTGAAATTGATAAAGATCCTACGGATAAGTTACAAGGAGAAGTTACATTATTGGTCAATAACATAATTGCTAAGGGAAAATTAGATCAAGCGCATGGTAACGCTCTCATACAGAGATACAGCCGCTCCCAGAGTGTATAGTTTAGTAAGGGTACATCAACCAAGCAACCCTTTGAGTATTATTGTTAATGTCCAACACTTACCAACATGCCATAGAATAAGAAACTATTCGCACTTCTTAGACCATACTTTGATAAATTCATACCATTTGGTTGGATTGTCGGTAGATGTGAGCTAAATGAAAACGATAGATTGGCGAGTTTAGATGTGGTGTCAATGTACACCAATATACTAGTACCCAAAGTACTAAACTATTTTTTGCGTTTCCTGGTTGATCATCCAGTGATATTAGATGGAAGCAAAATGAAGATGAGACATGTCATGGACATGATGGACTTATATATGTCCTCCACTTATTTTAAATTTAGGAATGCATTTTATAAGAAGATTAGAGGTGTTCCAGTGGGACAACCACTGTCAGTTCCAATAGCTTATGTCTTCATGCATTTCATGGAGAAAACCCTCTTAGATATAACATACCTAAATCCAAAATTGTATGTACGATATTTGGATGATACATTAGTTATTTGGAATCACGGAAGGATCAAATGATAAATTTCTTAAACAGAAAATCAGGTGAGCGAATTGAAATTTACAATTGAAAATGAATCATGTGGCGAATTACCATTTTTGTATGTCAGGTAATAAGAAATGGTACAAAACTAGAACGGGATGTTTATATGAAGGATACTTACTCGGGTATCCTTCTTTATTTCAATTCATATCATCCATATGGAATGAAAATCGGTAACTTAAAATTGATGATATTAAGAAACTTAAGATTAACAGATAAAAAAACAGGGAGATTGAATTAGATAGACTGCGAGAAATATTCAGTGCTAACGGGTATCCTCTAAAGTTAATAAAAGCAACAATGATGAGCGTCATTAGTAAATTTAAACATATCTGGAAGTACGTGAATTCAAATAAAATAAAAGATGATCGGAGGGTAATAATAATACCTGACTCTCAACTAAGTAGGAAAATCAAAATACAATATACGTACCATTTTAAAACAGACCCTTACCCTGGGTATTAAACTGCCCAACCAAAAGGAGAAAATAGAACCGTTAGACACAGGAATATATGAAATTTCATATAACGACTGTAACCTGATGCATGTGCGTGAAACCACGCACCCAATTAAGTTAAGAAGAGGGGAACATAAAACCGCATGCAAGTATGACCATGACGTACGCTTATCTAATGAGTCGTCATTATTTGTAATTAAATCACTAATCTCATTTCGAAGAGTGTACACATGTAGATATATACACCAATTTGACATATACTTACCTTGTAAAAAAACAAGTTATGCCTAAAAGATCTAACAAGTATAAATGGGACAGTTTAAACTAAAATTTTCATTTGACATATTGATTGTCAATAACGTGTGATGTGCTATCCATTGAAAAAGAATTCCCTACTCGGTGATCGAAATATTTAAAAAACCAGGAAGACACCGGATGCAAACAACTCCGAACGCAACCCGAGAATCAGGTAAATTATCTATTCCCTGTCGTGCAACATGTTTCTTTTAAAGCTTATCATATGTACTGTCTAAATGAAGAATGGAAACACTTGATTTCTTATAAGTCAAACCTTCTCTTGTGAGAAACGGTTATTTTAATTGGATAATACCAAAAAATCTTTTATCGGACTAAAAATCCATAACAACATGTATGCTTCGTATTTCTAGCAAAAAATTGGACAATTGATCAATCAAATAATTGCTCACCATCAGTTCCAAACTAAGAAGGAAAACGTTACAATGGAATGATTAACATTGTCTTCAACGTAACATCATAAAATAACTTAACCATAATAGATGCAAATATGTTTTTATATCAATATGAGGCTTTGGATAATGATTGACCGATCACCAACCACCATCAAAATAACTACAAAATCATCTACATTTAAAATCTAATGGTTCTGTAGCACATATCCATGTGAAGTTTTTGGGCATTGGCTACAAATAATCGGGATCGTATATTCTTAAGTCAACATACGGATCGAAATTATTAGAATTCAGACATTACCAACAAGATTATGCGCACCGTGACATATTTACACAAGGAAAACAGATAAAAGCCAAAACATTACCAGAAGGACATGTTCTAACCGATAATGTTGGATTTTAGTTAAAATAAGCCTGGAAGCCAGTATCATTGATTGCCATTTTTCAATCACTAATGAGGAAAAAAAATTACTTGGATTATCGAAATGTAAATGGCGTTTTCCCCACAGTTTATCAGTTGAAATTGATTAATTATAGCTTGTAATATCGGGCAACTGATGCAAAAGCAAATATTATAGTCGAAAGGTAACAACTTTAATGTAAAATTATCTCTTTTTCTGTGTTGTATCCAAAGGTTTTGTAATTCTTCAATACACAATATTGCACAGTTCACATTACGAATAAAAATAAAAATTATGGCCGTCTATTGGAAAGAATTCACGAATCAAAGTGCTAAATACAAATTGCTTTGATCTCGTGAATCGTAAAAAATTCGGAGTCTGTATTTTTAAATGAATAATATTTTTACATGAGATTATACCTTTCGTTTCCACTGACTCTGGCATATTCTTCTGGTCCTATTTTAACTAATTTGTTACTAGGTGTGTATATCCAATACATCATTAAATCGCTGGATAGTTTCGGTTTCCTTTTTTGTTCAATTCAAACCTATAGGCGATTTTTGTTTTTGTTCACTACTCAAAATGGCCTTTTTTTTAAACTTTTGATAGGTTGGATTTAAACCAGCTGGTGGCTTGAAGTCATCAAATGATGCGTTGGCATACTTAACATTGGTGCAGAATCGTCTGGGCGAAGATTGGCTTTCGTCAAAGTTGTTACGATTTGGCGCCAGTTCCTTGTTGGGAAGTATTGAGGCCCGTCTGCTACATTTGGTTGCTAAGTAAAAAATAAACGCACACTAGCAATCATCGTAAATTGCTCCCTGCTGCAGTTGTTGATCTTTTGGTAGGACTGCTTTTTCGTTTAAATGTCCACAGCCCGTACTGGTGCCAAGATTGGGAGAGTGATCTCCATTGACGTGTGTATGCTTATGTCTGTATATGCATGTTATTGTATATATGCATACATATATAGATATATTTATGTATGTCTGTATGTAAATATGTATTTATGTACGTATGTTTGTATACATGTGTTTTTATATATACTTGCCAAATTGTGCATTGTATGTGCGTATTTTTAATTGTATGCATGTATGAATGTACGTATTCATGCATACAAGTTCTAGTTCTTTGCATTATGTCGTTCATCCTCTGATGCTTATGACAGAATTATTAAGCAACTTGATGATGTCTATTTAATTTAATATGTAGTGTAAACTGCTAACGACTCAAGTTTTTCACCACATTAAATCTAGACCAAAATATTCATTTTTATTAAATATTTTCTGGAAAAATATAGATTAAGTTGTATATAAAAGTTAAGGGTAGATAAACGTATAAATATTACGTTTATTTATGGGCCAGGAATTTATGCCTACTTTTAATTTCTCTTGAGTTATAATGTCGAAATTTAAAGATGTAGAAATTCGCAGTCCTATTTCATTTACTGATTTAAATGTTTTCGAACAATATGGATGCACTGTCTACTTTGGCAACTGTGTGAGCTGCAGAATCTTTTAGTTTTTTTTCTCATTCTCATGTAGAATAAACAATTTTTTACATTACAGATGAGATCTGTGTGTAAGTTTATGCATGCGTGCCTGTATTTTTACTTCCGTTGTGCTGCGTTCCACTGCAATTAAGAAATTCAACTTTATCCAAAAAATTGTTTGTGACATCAAACTTTAAAGAATTGGGAGAATTTTGTCTAATTACAAATGGCCCTTTATGACTGTGCTGTAAGAACTCGAATTGTAAATAACATTGTTCCTATATTTACATTATTAGAACATAATCTGGATGGATTAAATATTTTAAGCAATAGCATATTTTTTACTAATTGGTAGCATGATATTTGTCAGAATTACCAAACTTTGGAATTCGTTATTATTTTTCATTTTTGCTTCAATGCTTCGAAATAATCTGTGTGGATTTTTCTCATATAGCGGTTAAAACTTTTGGTGAGATTAAGAGATTGTTTTAGATAAATTTATCTATTTATGCTAAAATTAAGATAAGATTTAATATTGTGATGCAAAAATGCTTAAAATATAATTACTGAATACAATTTTCAGTGTGTCACTTGGGTCAAATACAGAATTACCCATCACTAATTACCTATAAAATTAAAGAATTCATAAATTTGCTTTGTTTTGTCAAGCACTAATTGACGTCGCAAAAATTCATTAAATACGCTTTTAGTGTTAAGGGTAAACAAACATGAATTTAGCAGACAAACAAAACGACTGTTATATATGAGGCATGCAAGAATTGAACTCATTGTTACGAAGTTTGTTGTATAAGCATTGTTAAGCTTTGCTAATTTTTGTGTATATGCGTTTCTAACTTATATTTATATTATTTGAACTCCGAATATGTAGGCGTTTAGTTATGGTCGCCCTTTTCAATGATGGGCTCATTGCACCACGAAATTTAATTTTTAGTAAGTTAATTGGTAAATTTCCTTTCAGCCGTTTTATTTATATTTATTGGTAGGTCAATTAACGATAACAGGCTTTTCACTAGATAAGTAAGTCATGAATGCGTGTGTAATTTACAGTGATCTAATAAGACATACAGACGATTCACTAGATAGCATTCGTAGGTCGGTAAAATCTTGATTCTTTTACAATTTCAGGTGCATGCATTGATTGATGAGTTCTCACTTGTCCCATCAATCTGAAGCCGTCCACAATTAGTTTATCTGAAATTGATTGTGAACCAATCTATTCCGAACATCATATTTTCCAAAAGTTTTTTTCCGTGAGTATGGTGCCAATCCTGTAGATGGACCAGAAATGAAGTCCCGAAAATTTGGTAAAAAATCGGAAAGGATTGGTTCACGAACAATTTCAGAAATACTAATTGTAGACGGCTTCAGAGTTACGGGACATGTTAGAACCCAGAATTGGTGCACCTGAAAGTTTAAAGGAATCAAGATTTCACCGTTCTATGAGTACTACCAATTATCCAGCAACAGCAAGTTTTGTATTCAAATTGAACGATGATAGCACCACGCAAGGATTTTCTTCTTGATTAACTAGATAAACGTACGCCGTGTCTGTGTGTTTAGGACTGAGAAGTAATTGATTTAACATGAATAAAACATTCGTAGAGAAAACACTAGGCTCGATTTAGAATACGACATTAAATGGTGACTCAAAGCTAAGGCTTCACTAATCAGAATTGGAAGCACAGTTAGGTAAAAGGGTAAAGACTTCTGATTAATGTTATCTTACAGGTGGTGGGAGAAGTATATTTATCGATATCCTAACTGATTTTAGTATTATCTGAAAATCTCATGACCTATTAATTAACTTAATATATCTATTAACTTAGTACCTTTATAGAGTGTAACACTTATTAAGGAACTATTTCGTTAAATATCATCTATACTTTTGAATATTACTATATATATTTATTCATATGCGATATTCTTTTCCGACGCTCATTATTTTACTAACTCTTCAGCAGGATTTTGCGATCGGTGTATTTATGTTATCTTGTTCCCTACCTTATTTGGCATGTCACCCATAACTAATTCATTTAACGAAATAAGTGTAAACTATTAAGTCTGATATGTGCAAATACGAATTGGCATCACTCACTTTAGTTTCACTTATATAAATATACACACTTAGTTAATTAGATTTAGCTGATTGCTTTACAGGCATGAACAAACGCATCCACAGCTAGACATAGTATTCGCCTATCGATTGTATTGTTATACGTGTTATTGAATCACTTTAATTTTCATTGAATGAGTGTATACATGCAGATACATACGCATACACACGCACTTACATACGACGCATACTAAACTCGTGAAAAGTAAGTTATGCTTAAATGATCTACCATTTCATACAAATGAAGCCGTTGAGACGAAATTTTGCCACGATATAATAATTGACCAATATAGCTTGTTGCGGAAAGCTAGCCGTTGAAAATGTCGTTCGCAACTGGAAGCCAAAATTTTCGTGGTCAAGATGGGGACTGTTTATCTAAAGCCTTGTTTCGAAAAAAGTGGATCAGGTAATTAATGAATTTCCTGTCGCGCAGCAAATGGTCTTTAAAAGGTATTATTTGAAATCTATTCATCAATGCCAGACTTTTTAAACAAAACCTTTCATTATCGATAACGTTTCAGAGGCCACTGTGTTCTGTTGACGTGTTATCTTAGTATGTGTATATTCGTGAATGACGGTAGACTTAGCGAGTTTCGGTTTTTTCATGAAACAATGAGAAGAAATTTGGACCAACTTCATTAATCGAACTACTTTCTGCAGCTCCATTATTGCACAAACCATTATATCGCCTGGAATGTAAACTAATATTACATGTTACTATTAATAGCAGCTTTTTTCATTTTCTGATGTTAACGTAGATAAAAAGCAATTAGATTAAAAATTGAACGCCCAAACACTGAAAGAAATTGGACAAAAATATCTTACCTTGGACAAATTATAAATTGGCGTGTTGGTATCAGAAACCAGAGTGCAGGATACTACGAATACTACAGAACTAGGTGCACCATCCATATCTATACTCGATTGGCTTGAAACCTCTGGTACACAGTTTTGTCAAGCCGGAAAATTTGGAGTCGTATTTTCCGTAACGCACGATTTGATGCTTGCTTCACTAAATAGATTCTGATAAACGGCAAAATTTGTGCTGCACGCTTAAGGAAGTCCACTAGAATCAACATTATAAATCTTAATCATTGTTGAATCTTTGTTGTACTTACATATGCTCCCACAAATTGCAGTATGGACAACAGCAAGGCCGTTGTATACTGAAAACTTAGTTCCTTACTAAGAAAAAGACGAAGTTCAGATATTGTTCTGGCTATAAGTTGAATGAATATCAAGTTGGGCATTTAAGTGACGCAAATTTTATCTTGGTAGCAGAAAATCTTAAGCTGAATGCCAAACAATAATGGTGGCATACTTTTGGACGGACTAGCAATATAAAGCGTTGCACTACATAGCGTCTTCCAGGGCTCTGACAAATTTGGACGCAAATATATCACGTATTTAATTATGGAGAGCGTGGTTGCACTCATTACGGCTCGTCGTTATGGAATTCTTATGTCAACTCGGATGATGCGATTATGCATTGTAGCTTTATTTTCACATTTTCCGCAAAGATAAGTAAAAATAAATCTCAAATAGATGTAAACAAAGAAGATATGAAATTGACTTAATAGTAAATATTCTCGACGCACTGTAGACGAAGATCTGCTATGTACAATATAAGTAATACTGCATTTTGCGCTGTAAACTCAAGTAGAATTAGTCTTTATTTCGAAAACGTCTGGAGTTTCACGAAACTAGATGCCAAATTGTTGATATCTCGGCTTATAAAAATTCTCGTAGCGCTATTAAACGCCTATTTAAGCGCAGTTTGAATGTTGATCATGAATCTCTTTGTACCAGTTAGGCTGAACTGATTGAAGCAGCGTTCACGTTACATAATAGCCGATGTTTGTCATAGCTTATTCGCGCAAAATCTCAGGGAAAATAAAAAATTATAGGGATATTAAATGATAATAATAATCTAATAACCGATAAAACGCATCGTTTTAATAAGTTGGATGATCGTTTCGACGGTTAATTTTCGTGAGCACGCATACAACCCGATCCCCGAAAATATATCTGTATCATTGTAGAATGCTAATCTCGAACGGCCATCGGTGTTTTAAATGCAGAGTGCCATCCTAACTCGTACGTCACAAAGCTGCAGAAACCGATGATTTAATTTGGACCTTGTTTAGTGATCATGGTGACATGAATTATGGGTTATTTACTTACCATTTTGTTGCTAAATTTAGTTAGATTGAAACGATCATCATTTCTATCTTTAAATAGGCAACCGTACTTCGTACGTTAAATATCGTGGTACGGGCTTTACTCCAGTCCTATCCAGATAGTTTGATTTGATTACGTTTCGCCGCCTGAATAACATACTAGAGAAGAATAAAGCGGATTTTGGCCCGGACGTTGTTGTATAGATTATATCATCTTAAGGCAGGTAATTGAACAGCAAAATGCATATTTCCGTCCTACAATAGCCACCTTTCTTGTCTTAATTTGCATTTGACTCAGCGGATCGCAGTTTTCTATTCGAAAATATGTCGAAAAGTAGCATGCCTAAGAAATTTGCAAGTATATTACGTCCACTTCACGTAAACTGTTCTGGTTCCAGCTAATGTCAAAGCGAATTAATACACAACTATACTACAATATTTGTTAATCGTCAAAGCTGTTTACTGACAACGGTTTCTAAAAGTATTTTAAATATATACCGGCATAAAAAAATACTTTTATTTACGTTAACTATGCGGCCGATAATGTATTATTACAATTTGGTTTAAAACAGGCGTTTAAGTTGCAATGTTCTCTCATTTGATTAATTAATCGCCCTAAATATTTATATTGTAATGCTGAGTGAGGAGTTCGTCATTTTTGGAAAGTGCAACATCACGCATTTAATGATAAATTATGTTTCCATGAGGTTCGATTCGCAGGTTAGACACGTCACAATGTGGTGACACCTTTGCTAATTTTCACATTTTATACTTGATGAGGCGAGGTATGCAGTTTAAGCTAGTTCTTACATATTTGCGTTACTACATTATTTAAAAGATAATTTTCCGTAATGTCATACCAAAAAGACGACTAAGTCGTCAAATTGACATACAGAGCAGAAAGAGCCTCATATATGCGAAGTTCACCTTTTCCTATTAAATGAAAACGCGTTTTCGATGACATTGGCTCACCAATTAAGCAGCTCTGTACTTCAACGACGTTCGATCATTTTGTGCAGTGCGATTGTCACAATTAGAATATCTGCGAATGTAATAAAATTGCGTTTTCCATGATGATCGACGTTTTATTTTTGCTAAAGTGAAATGAACTGGGCATTATATGCAGGTTGCATTGTGTAAATTTCAGTTACTGAATTCGATTATGTAGGTATTCTTTATATACTGAGCCACGAGAGTCATTTGTGGCCTGTGCACTATTTCCAATGTCGTCGGAGATTATTTCTCATGAAATTTTGTGGGGAGATTAAACAACTCATACCTTTGTTTGTAGTTGTAACAGAATGATGGAATCATTGGACAAGCTATTAAGATTGCATCATGAGTTGATAGAAAGTCGGCTAATCTTGTAATAAATACGTAAAAACTAAATCTTCAATAAATCAAGATGCATTTTTTACGGAGGCTGTTAGATCGGCGCAAAAGCTTTAAGTTAAGGGTAAGATTAAAATTGAATTTGACGTTCCCCCAATAGTTTTAACACAAAAATATTATAAATTTAAGCCAAATTGTGAAATTTAACGACTTACAAATTAGCTACTGTGCAACAGCGAAAAGAGGAGGAGTACGGTCTTGATGAGTTAATCAGATTAGAATAAAATGTCCAAATAGTAAAGTAATAATTAAATAGAAAATAAAATAAAAAAAGACCCAAATAATGGATTAAATTAATCAATTACAGTGGTACCTCGATATACGAGTTTAATTCGTTCCAAAACCGAACTCTTAAGTCAATCGGTTCGTATCTCAAACGAATTCTCCAATTTAAAATAACTGAATTCGATTTAATCCGTTCAGGACCTATGAAAAATCCCCAACCCATTGTAAATTATGAATAAAGATATGTTTTTAAATAACAAACAAACATGTATAATTAATAAATACATAACAAAATATGAAATAAAGCAATAAAAGTTATTTAGCATAATGTCTTATTTTGGAGACAGACGGGTACGGCTAACGAAGGTGAATGGCAAGGTGGAGGGAGGAGGGAAGGGATGAGGCCACTTTAGATACGTACGCAAATGGCGCTTTTTTAGAATTTAAAACTATTTTCGTAACTATAAAACTAAAACTACACATTCCGTATTGCAAAAATGAGTACAGCGCACAAGATACACTTCGATTAAAGCAGGTAACACGTGCGAGTGAGTGAGAGATTCTCTCGGATGATGCTCGACCCTGTGCGCCAACTAGCGGGACGCTCCGGAAACACGGCTCGTATCTTGAACGAAAATATGGCCCGAGCTCCGTCTCGTATCTATGTTAGGTATCTCGAGGTACCACTGTATATGATTGATAATGAGGAATCGGGTTCGGCACATGGTAACACACTCTTAGGAAGCGATACGGCTTCCCCATTGTGTATTGTCTGGTGAAGGTGCTTCAGCCTGGAAACCCACTTTTTTTAGAATAGAATATCTTTATTTGGATTCAAACCACATATGTTCAATCAAATAGATAATATTGGAAAATGTACAATATAAAAAAGATATCACAGCACATAAATATGAGCAATTAGTCTCTAGTTATAATGTACAATATATCAACATCTGAAAATTCGGCTGTAATAATTATTATGATATAGGAAAAAAGAACGCATTTGTACAATTATCGATTATATAAATAGTTAGATTCATCATCGAAATAGGGAAAATTAAGGTATAATTCGAGTGTAGCATTATGCAACAAAAACGATAATCATGACTAGCAATTGATTATATATATTGTTGACTAACACGATGATATAATGCATAACAATTCAATTTTAATAATACAGAACGTGGAAAAAAATAAAAGTCTAAAGAAGGTATGTTGCTTATCTCAATTATCCTTGTCTTTTGTTAAACCACCAGAAAGTATTATCATAATCAAGAATTATTGTCAGCTACCTGCCATTCCCAACACAAAATTCCCAAGATTCTATGTCACAGAATAAGAAAATATTCCCACTTCTGAAAAATTACGTTGATTAATTCTTATGAGTTTGTTGAAATTGTGGGTAAATATTTACTTGATTAAGGCGATAGGTTGGCGAGCTTAAATTTAGTCTCAATGTACATAAATAAACCGGTATCTGAAGCCCTGCTTTGTTTTCGACGTTCATTCTTTGATTACCCGTTAATATTAGTAGAAAATAAAAGGTCGATTGAGCATATTATGAAGATGATGTGTGTACTTAGTTTAAATATCAGAAACATTTAAAAAAAACAAATACGATGAATTCCAATACGACAACTATTTCCGGTTCCAATAGTAAATGCCATTATGCATTATTTGAAAATCATCTTTTAGATGAGACACCACGGAAGCCTAAATTGTATCTTCGGCTTTGGATGGCATGAAGATGAAATTTAAATTTTTTAAAACTTCACCAATAAACGAGCGAACTTTGTTCTACTATTGAAATTTGCCTTCAAGTGATTTACTGTTTGTGTATGTCTAGTTAGTTAGAAATGGTCAAAAATTAAAAAGATATTTTTTGGGTGTTTGCCAACTTCGGATTAATTAATCTTAAGTCAAATCTTTAGTATAAGATGACAATAGGTATTTTTTTTTAAATACTAACTTGCCTTAGGTTAACCGACATAGACGACAGGGAGTGACTATTGGGCAGACTTTCTGAAATATTCAGGACCAGTAAGTTACCCGCATAGGTTAATAGAAGCGACGATGATGGATATCGCAAATAAATTTAAATCTAATTTTAGGGGCCTAAAATCCGAAATAGTGAAGGAAGATCAGAGTATCATGATACTACCGGATTCTAAATTAAGCAGGAACTTAATTAATATCTTTAAAATATAATATAATAATAGTTTTCACAAAGCTACTTAAACTAAGCACTAGACACCATAAAAAAACGAAAAAAGAACCCTATGTAGAAAGCAGGAGTGCATAAAATCCAATGCAATTACTGTAGTCTCATGTAGTTAACTGAAGCCATGCGCCTAAACATTTTAAGAAGAGAACATGAACGGCTTATCAAATGCACTTGGAGTTATATAAAGGGTAGTTGTCATTTTTCTACCAAAAAATAAATTAAATTTTAATAATTTGATGCAGAGTGATAAAGGCGTAATTTCTGGCAAGTGCACCACGGTCAACGTGATAGAAAAATATTTTTTACATGCGATTTGATGTTCAGATTAAGCAGCTTATTACTATTTTGCACCTTTGTTAATGTAAGATAAACTTAGAGTTATATAAAAGACCATTTACCTTAGATTTCGTCCTGTTAAATAGGTTAAATATTCCAATTAGAATGCATTGCGGCGGAGGCACTGCTTTTTACAAGTGTTAACTGTCCTCGGCGACGCTAAGACCAACAGTTTCCGACATGTATTATGATTTAAACACCAGACCCATTAAGTACATAAATTTGTCAGGATAAACTAAGAATTGCATAGTGTAGAAAAGGCAATTCATCCAGTAGACCGGTTTCGTCCTTAATGGCCAGAACTTGCCAAGTTCGCAAACTTGATTATAATAAATGTTATCACCGCTCGCGCAATCAATGTTCGTTTAATTATATAAATGTTCATTTCAATACCACTTTCCAACCTAGTGTGATATCTGTTCAATAATGACAATAATAAAGAAAGAAACTTACCGAGTTACATTAGTTAGTATATGACTAAAAATTGTGTGTAGTGTGCGACAGGGTGGCTCAGTCGTTAGAGCACCAGGTTCGAGCCCTGTCCGCAGCAAATTCTGGCCAGTACGTGATGAGTTCCCAATGAGGACGATACTGGTCTACTGGATGAATTGCCTTTGCTACGCTATGCAATTATTAGTTTATCCTGTCATATGTATGTACTTAATGGGTCTAGGTTTATATCAAGTTCATAACCTTGATAATAATAAATGTTATCACCGCCCGCGCAACCAATGTTGGTTTAATTATAGTTTCCGGCATGTTCGGCGACATTATTTTATTTCGCAACTTCGTAACGCCAATGGGTCTATGTGGGTTATATTTGGCGAAATATTTATTTTTGCTTAACATATTTTGAAATCTTTCCGTGCCGGACCACATCCGACTAATACATGATCGAAGTTTTCCATTTTGTGTCTAGATATTATGTATCTCTTCGTGTGTGAAGTTAAATACTAGACCTTGGCATTTACATATCTAGAAAATGACCTGATTTCAATACAGCTTATAGGGTATCGTTACCCTAATGCACTGCTGAGCCTCTACTTCATTTTCGTATTTAAAATTTCACTCATAGCTCTAGTACTATTTTTATCAGTCTTAATACCGCACATCTTCATTTAGTGATTATTTATAGTCATTGTTGATTTAATTCACTATAAATACTCTTATTTTGACTTACTTGATGACATAAGTTTAAAATATGTTCTAGGCAAGGCGCAAGGATTCAGTGCGTGCTTTTTTGGAACTTTCCACCTTATTCGCGTGACAATTAGCATCATTCTACAGCTAACATCTGCAATCGCATAATTATGCTTATCTTACACATTAAATTCATCAGCAAATACCTATGTTAAATTTATATATAATTTATGCCTGCCTTACTTTTTTTTAAATCTAAACGATTTATACTTGCAGTTGAACGATTATATTTCATAAACGTTGTAAATCTTTCAAATCAAGAAAATTTCTGCACATACTTTTAGGAGGCTCTTCTCAAGCTTACTGACAACTCGTTCTTAGTCTTACATATGCTTGAAATAGAAGAATTTATTAACGAACCTATCCATTCTATGAACAGCAATCGCATATATTGATAATCTTTTCCAATTTCAACGTAGGACTTATATTAAAATCAATTCACTTGTTCAAGTGGAATATTCGTGCACAGCAGCAAAACCTTCTAAACAACAATGTTTGTTATAAGACAAACTATAGCCTATAAACCTGTGTGCTCCACGCCATGGTTAGTGAATTGCGATAGAATGGAGTTACAATATATATATATATATATATATATTTGTTATCTGAAATTGTATATCATATGCGCTCGATGCTAGGGGAAATTTATATATATATATATATAGAGAGAAAGAGTATATATATATATATATATATATATATATATATATATGTAAGGTGTGGCTTAACACCATATGTTTGCCTTACTACAGAAATTTTATGTCTACGCTCTACGCTTGTAATAACTTACGCTATTGCTTATACATTTATTTTTGATATATATATATATATATATATATATATATATATATATATGCATAATATATTTTTGGTTTATACGCTTATATAATGATGTATATTATATATATATATATTAATATAAGGTGGAGAT